>ML790288.1:14923-25443 GCA_009831015.1 Picea engelmannii | reverse complement strand
TGGATCATACAATTAGCCATTTATTTTAATGTGTGGTTCTTTCTCTCAGCAACACCATTTTGTTGTGGTGTATATGGAACAATGTGTTGCATTTGGATGCCCTGTGTAGTGCAGTAACTTGTAAAATTATTGTTCACATATTTGCCTCCATTATATGTTCTTAACTTTTGAATTTGATGTCCAAATTGCTTTCCTACAAGGGCCTTGTAGGCCAAAAACTTGTCAAAAACTTCATTCTTAAGTTTTAAGAAGTAAACCCAAGTACGTCTGGAAAAATCATCAGTGAAAGTTAAGAAATACTTGCACCTAGAAAAAGAAGGAGAAAAAAGTGGACCACACAAATCACTATGAACAAGCTGCAAAGGGCCTGAGGTGTGCTAAGAGGCACGTTTGTCAAAACTATCCCGATGATGTTTTCCGAGAACACAATCGACACAAACACCATCTCTGCATGAAACAGGAGGAAGACCAGTCAACATATGTTGATTACATAGTTGTTGCAATGAACGATAATTTAGATGACCAAACCGCTCATGCCAAAGTTTGCTCAAGTCATCGCTATAAGCAACAAAAACTGATGACCCAAAGTTGTCAAGATTGTACAACCTGGTAATATCATCAAAAATTTCAGTTGCAAGAACATGCTTAGGATATTTTAGATCCTTGATTACAACTTGGTGAGGTGAAAACTCTACGGTTTTACCTTCACCTGAATGAGTGATTTGATATACTGATAGAAGGTTACAAGAAAGACTTGGAACACATAATACATCATTGAAATGACCATTATCTACTCGAATTGTTCTAGATCCTACAACACTAAGAGATCTATCATCACCAACAAATATTTTCTTGGTGTTACATTCATTTAGAGCAGAGAATATGTCTTTATCCTTAGCCATATGATAAGATGCTCCTGAATCAATAAGCCACTCATCAGAAGAAGAAGTAGAAGTTGTATTGGAGGAGAAACCAGAAGCAGAAAGTGCATGTCCATGAGAAGAAGTAGAATCAATACTGATGTTGTTGTTCTTCATCATTGCTTCTAAAGATGCCATCTTCTTGAAACATTTGGACTCATCATGACCATTGTTATCACAAAAATTGCAATGTCTGTCAGTCTTCTTATTTTTATATTTTGCTCATTTGTCACCATTAAGAGTTGAAGTTGTCTGAGCGGGTTTGAGACCCTTATGTTGCTTGTTGTTGTAGTGAGGATGTTGCTTTTTGGGATACTTGGGTTTATCTTTCTGTCATGCAACTAAGGCTTTGTTGGAGGTAGCTGCAGTGCTGATCACTCCAAGTTGTACAAGCTTATCTTCCTCTCTAATCAAAGCAGCACAAAAGGACTCAAGAGTGGGTTTTTGATAAGCTTTCCCTAGAGACTATCTCATGGCATAAAAGGTAGATACAAACACAAAATATGCACTACCTAGCTTAGAAAGAATGAGATAGATGAAACGCTCTTCCTCCATTTCTATCTCACATTCTTCACATAAAATTCTGAGTGTTTTAAACTTAGATAGATAGTCTCCAATGCAAGAAAAATCACTTGGACTTAAGGTCAGTACTTGATTTTCTAATTGTTGCGCTCGAATAATATTGAGTTTACCAAACACGGATTCAATCTTTTCCCAAGCTTCATTGGGGTCATCAATTTCTTTAAGGTGGAACCTTAAATCAGGAGAGATGGAAATTTCGATTAGTCCACGTGCTTCGTCACTTCTATTAACCCATTTGCCTTTCTTATCATCATCAATGGGTGCTTTTTCCTTTCCCAATGTAATCTGGTACAAGCCTTTACTTCTTAATAAATATTCCATATGAGATTTCCATTAGAAGTAGTTGGTGCTGGTAAGTAAGAGATTACTTGTAGAATCCATTTAAATATGTAGATAATATGGATTTAAAAACTGAAACTAATGATCTGGATGGAAAGATCTTGAAAAGTTATGCGGTTTTAAAAAACACGGCACTGAAAACAAACTTCGGATGTGAGAGTTATGCCCTTTTAAAAAAAGGCATAAACGGTAACCAAATGACTACATGATAGTGTAAGTTTCTTTATGAAGTGACCCACTTTTATAAAAAGAAGTGGGGATCACTTTTAAAATGAAGTTACTTTATAAAAGAAAAGTTGCATGCAAAATAAATAACTCTCAAATAAAATATTAAAGCTACTTATAGTGATTCAATTTTATACTTGAAGTGAAATACACTTTACAATTTGAGCATGAACTTTTTCAAAAAAAGTAACAAAAGGGAGACTTGAACTCAAGACCTCTTGCTTTTTTTTCGACATGAAATTCACGTCGCGGGAAACTCACCTGATACTTCCCCACATAGTGGATGATATGAGGTGCTAAACCCCATCCCCAGGGACCCATCTAGGCTCGAACTCGTGACCTCTCCCCAACCGAAGAGTGTGCGCACGTCTTACCAACTGAGCTGACCCTTAGGGACGCAAGACCTCTTGCTTAATAAGACAACTTTTAACCAAATGGTCTAGCAAAACATATTGTATTTTTTAGGAAGAGGATCGTTGTTATTGCTGTTGGGGGTGTTGTTGTTGTTGTTGTTGAAGACAGTCTTGGAGAGCATGCTAAAAAAAACTCTATTCACACAAGAAAAAAATTTCGCTTCTCGATGATAACAAGGGTTAGATCTCGATTAGCTTACCCGAAAGATGCACATTTTCCTACATGTTTATGATTTTCCGAGATCGCATAGGGCGTGGGGCAAAGAGCATACACAGATCTAAAAGAGTAGAAACCTGTAAAAACAAAATAAAAAACCAAAATAAAACCAAAATGATACTCTGCAAAAATTTAAAATGTGCATATTCATGCTTTATACCTACGGATCTGACTGAAATGGTCGTATCTTGGGCAAACGGAAACCTTTTCGAGTGAAACGAAAAGTGTTCCTAACTAAAATGAGTGCTCCGGATGCAATGGAATAGTCCTCTCAGCCCATAAATGTATGAAAATGACAGAAAATGGAGATGAGGCAACCAACTTCACGATCTCGATCTACAACAGGAACGAGTCTTCAAATAGGCTCTGATACCATGTTCGACAACACAAGTATTTCAAAAGAGGATGAAAAACTTCAGTAACCACTCACATAACCAAATCAAATATCAACACACCAATGTTTTCACGTGGTAAAACCCCTACGGGGAAACATCCACGGCCCCAACCAACGCGACCACTTGGAGCAGTTTATTAATGCAAAAGAAAAATATTACAGAGAGATTTTACAAGAGAGTTTATCACAATCGATCATCGGAAAATGACCCCCTGTGCTCTTTAAATAGAGATCATGGACCAATTGAGTGTTAAGCCACAGATTAATGGCTATTAATACCAAGGAGAATATGAACCGTCAGATCGCTCTATGTCGGGAACATATCGTGACCATCGGATTTCCTAACTACAAATGCATACTAAAGAAACACATTAAGAAACACACTTTTACCTAACGACACATAAGACCAAGTAGATCTTAACTAACTCCTAAGTGTCTAAATATCCTAACAGTTTTTCCTCCGTTTTAATAAAAAAATTACTAATCAAAATCAAAACATATTTAAAGTTGTACATTGAGTTTAATGCCAACCAACTGACCAAACCAAATACATTCACCTATTTATTAGTTTTTATAACCTTTCCCAGTCTCTCAGATCCAACTTATTATCTTTGAAAGCAACAACTTTCTAACTCTATCATTCTGTAGAACAACGATAATATTAAAAATATTATTACAACTAAATTTAAGGAGAAATTGTGGTGTGATAAATAATTAGAGGATAAAATAAAATTGAGATACTATAAGGATAAGGAGGTGATCAACCCTAGTCTAGAAGATCAAAAGTATCTCTGAGTTTTGACTAGTGTAAAGAAGAAAATCAACATCGCTAAAATAAGAACAAACTCTCACTAGCTCCATAGTGAAACTAGGCATTGGACAATTCCCAAAACATCTTGGGATGAAAGAATCTATCATCTTTGTGACTCGAAGAGGGTTGAAGATGAAAATCACTTTCTCTTAGAATATCATGATTATTCCCAAATATCAATTTCAAAAGTTCCTAATCTTCTAACTCATAAAAACTTTGGTGATCTTGGAACGCTTCTCTTAATTCTTTTCGTGTACAAAAATAAAATTCTAAAGAAATCCAAGTAATCCATTACCTTTCTTAAGGTATAATAGACCCATTTTGGTCTCACTGGACGTTAACTGCCACCACTGTTGTCGTCATCATTGTATATGTGTATAATATTTATATATAATTGGAATAAACTATTTATCTTTTTTTTTATGTAAATATATTATATAATAAAAAAAATACATAATGTAGAATCTCTAATATAAATCAACTTAATAGAAAATAGAAAAATAAGTAAAAAAACAATAATTTAGTAGAGATGAAATATACAATATCCATATTTATAAATTAAAAAAAATAAAATCTAGTATAAAAAAATAAAAATAAAAATAAAAATATTAATTAAATAAAAATCTTATAAACAAAAAAACAAAATATCATTATTTTTAAAATGTGTTTCAATATTTATTAAATTATGTACTTAATAAATCTTAAATTAACGTGAAATATATATAATTGAATATTTATCAATTTTTTTACATAGATATATTAGGACTATTATGATTAGCTTGATTTTAGCCAAGCTTTATGGAATTATTTTGAAAAAGAAGATTGGCCTTTGGCTAGAAAGTCATGGTAAAAGAGCTAAAGGCCAGGCCAGGTTTAGGAGATATCATTCAAATGTGGACCATCTTGTTACCTTTAGGATAATTGCAGAGGAGTTCCGCAATACTAAAACCAATCTTTTTTGTTGTTTTGTTGACTATATAAAAGCTTTTGACATGGTTCCCAGGAAAAACCTTTGGAATAGGTTGGAAGAGATAAAAGTGCCTCTCCAGTTGAGGGTTACTGCAATAAATATGTATGAGAACGTTATTGCTAAGTTTAAAAACACTGAGGGCTGGTCAAAAGAGATTAATTGCAATATCGGAGTCAAACAAGGTTGTCCCTTGTCCTCTACCCTTTTTGGCATGTACATTGACAAGTTAGAAGATTGCTTGGAAAAAGCAGGTTGTGTCGGCCCTACTCTCACTAGTATAGTCATCAATCTTCTTCTTTATGCCGATGATATCGTTCTTATGGCAAGGAGTCCCCATGATCTTGAAAACCAACTAAGAATCCTTAAGGATTTTTGCTCAAATATGGGTATGATTGTTAATACTGATAAGTCTAAGGTCAAGATTATTAAATCCAATAAGATCCCTTATGATACCTTCGTATATGACAAAAACAACTTGGAGGAAGTGACTTCATACAAATATCTTGGAATTGATATTCACCACAAACTCAATTGAAGTTATAGCATTGAGAAAATGATTATTGGGGGATGGAAAACTTATTATGGGCTTGAAAATAATTGTAAATCAACTGATCTTTGGAGTTGGGATAAGAAGAAACTCCTCTTTGAGACTCTTGTTACACCTGTTATTCTTTATGGATGTGAAGTCTGGGGTTGTAGTATCTCTCGTGAATCCTGGAGAAAGATAGAACAAATACACAAGAATTTTATAACCTATAATCTCAAAATTAAAGGAAATACACCCTATCCCATCCTCCTCTTAGAAACAAACCTCTCCCACATTGAGAGCATGGCTATGACTAGATACCTAATGTATAAGAAAAAGTTAAACAACATGGAAGACAAGAGGCTTCCTAAAATTGCTTCAAAATCGAGTCATAACCACCATCGACTCAAGCGAGGATGGCATAAAGATGCTCGGTCCCAGCTAAACTATTGGGGAATCATGGAAGACACCATTTTGCAGAATAAAGATACTATTATAAAAAACGTGAAATCAAAATTTAAGGAGAAAATGTAGTGTGATAAAGAGTTAGAGGAAAAAAGAAAATTAAGGTTAATCAACCCTAATCTAGAAGATCAAAATTATCTATCTGTTTTGCCAAGTGTAAAGAAAAAAATAAGCCTTGCTAAGATAAGAACAAATTCTCATGAGCTCCATAGTGAAACTGGGCGTTGGTCAATTCCTAAAACGCCACGGGATGAAAGAGTGTGTCACCTTTGTGATACTAAGAAGGTTGAAGATGAAAAACACTTTCTCTTAGATTGTCCAACTTATACCCATATTAGATCTCATTTTCAAAATATTTGTCACAGTACCAACCTTCCTAACCTTTTAACTCAACAAAAGTATGGTGATCTTGGAAAGATTCCCTTAATGCTTTTCGAACACAGAAACAAAATTATAAAGAATCACAAATAATCACTTACCCTCTTAAGATCTGATAGACCAATTTAGTCTTAGTGGACGTTAATCATCATCATCATCATTATATAATTAAAAAATACATAATGTAGAATCTCTAATATAATTCAACTTAATATAAAATAGAAAAATAAATAAAAATAATAATTTAATAAAGATGAAATATATAATATCAATATTTAAAAAATAAAATTTAATACAAAAAGATTTTAAAAAAATATTAATTAAATAAAAAACTTATTTAAAAAAGCATTGTTATTTATTTTAATCCATTTCAATATTTATTAAATTATGTACTTAGTAAATCTTAAATTAACATGAAATTATCTACAATCATGAAATTGTAAAATAAAATAAAATTCTTTAAAATTGTGAAATTGTAAAATTTAATATATAATTTTTATTTATTTATTTATTTTATTTTTAAATAAAAATTTACAAATCAAAACCAAAATATAATCAAAGTTGTACATTAAGTTTGATGCCAACCAACTAATCAAACCAAAATACATTCACTTATTTATTACTTTTTATAACTTTTCTCATTCACTTATTTATTAGTCTTTATAACTTTTCCCAAATAAATAAATGAGATAAATATTATAATTTCTCATTCTTAATTATTTTTCTCTCAAATCTAACTCATTATCTTTGAAAGCAACAACTTTCTAACTCTATCACCATGTTTGAAAGCAACTACTTTCTAACTCTATTAATTACCATCAACAACTTTTTAACTCTATCAACAAGTATAATTTTCTAATTCTAACTCTATTTTTCTATAAAATTGAAAAATAAATAAAAAATAATAATTTATTAGAAATGAAATATATAATATCAATATTTATAATAATAATAATAATAATAATATATTTTTAAGGTCACGACCAAGCCACATTAAATTGGTGTATGAGATCCCCTTGTTTTTGGGACAAGGGACCCTCCTCTGCCCAACGATTTGATTGGTAAAGTCTACCCCCCTCTGGATTTGAACTTGTGACGTTTTAAAAGGAAACACATGTTCTTAACCATTAAACCCACTTAAAAAATAAAATTTAATATAAATTTAAAAAAATATATTTATTAATTAAATAAAAATCTGATAAACACTAAAAAAAAAATACATTTTTTCAATTCACTTTCAATATTTATTAAATTATGTACTTAATAAATCTCAAATTATGATGAAATTTTCTAAAATTGTTAAATTGTAAACTCTTTCCTCTGTTTTAATAAAAAATTACTAATCAAAATCAAAACATATTTAAAATTGTACATTGAGTTTAATGCCAACCAACTAACCAAACCAAATACATTCACCTATTTATTAGTCTTTATAACCTTTCCCACTCAAATAAATGAGATAAATATTGTAATTTCTCCTTTTTAATTGTTTTTCTCTCAGATCTAACTTATTAGATTTGAAAGCAACAACTTTCTAACTCTATCACCATAAAATACAACAACTTTCTAACTCTGTCACTGTCAACTTTCTAACTCTATCAACAATTTGAACCTTTATAAACAACTTTATAATTCTATCAACAACTTGAACCTCCATAAACATATATATATAATGTTGTATATAAAAGTTGTTTTAGAAAGCATACCTGTGTACGGGTTATTGTTAGCAAAAATACCAAAAAGTCTCTTAAATAAAATTAGGAGGAGAATGTTCACTTTCATGTGGATTGGTAAAAAAGTAAAAGAAATGATTCATTTGGTAAGCTGGAAAAAGATTGCAAAACCAAAAAAGGTAGGAGGTTGGGGTATTAAAAACATCTTTTCTTTTGGAAAAGCTTTGGTAGCTAAAAGCCTGTGGAGGTGTCTAATGATGCCTAGACTATGACATGAGGTGATTCATAAAAAATATCTTAAGAATAACACTGTTGTTGAATGGTTTAGGGATGGCTGGAAAAAATGGAATAGTATTTCAAATAGTTGGAGGGCCCTTACATCATCATTAACTATTATTACTGATTAGCTGGTTTGGAAGCCTCGTAATGGAAATGATATCAGAATTGGAGTTGATCCAATGTTTGGATCACAAAATTATTATAAACTGTCAATGAATCTCATAAATACACTTAGGGCACAAGGTATAGAGTACTTTGCACAAGCAGGGGAAAATGATTTGGAGGATACAAGTTATATAAGATGGAAGAAGGCAAAATCTTTAGGACTAGAAGGAGATCAAAAAGATGAATGTAATATGTTTGTAAGGGGACTAATTGGTTCAGGCTTTGAATTAAACAATGAGAAAGATACTTTATTGTGGTCATGTGATACTAAAAGAGGACAGGTAAGTGCCAAGCTAGCTTATGATGTACAAGTGATGGAGGATATGGGGGAAGATACACTTTTCTGGTATAATGAACTTTGGAGGTGGCAGTAACCATTCAAAGTCATCCTTTTTATTTTGTTAATGCTAGAACATAAAATTCTTACATGAGAAAATCTAATCAAAAGAGGTATAAGTGGGCCCAGTAGATGTGCATTATGTGAAAACAGTGAGGAAACATTGTATCATCTCTTTGTGGAATGCAACTTTACTAAAAACCGTTGGTTTACAATAATAAAGGAGCTAAAAATCAATAGTACTTGGAAAGGATGACAGATTACAGAGTGCTTCCAAAATTGGATAAGGAAGGGGAAAAATTGTAAAGAAATTCCTTGCTATATTTGCTGGGAGATTTGGAAGCAAAGGAACCTGGTTATTTTTGAAGATCATCCTCTATCGACGGTTAGGGTATGCAACAAAATACTTCAAGGTTTGGGTGAATTAAAAATTTCTCAACCTATTAAGCTCAGTAGGATAGATAGGCCCCCTATTATTGACTGGGATCTAGCAGTGGGATTCTTTGATGGGGCGTCTCAAGATAGGGGTAATAAATGTGGGGCTGGAGCTCTTTTAAAATGTCCAATCTTAGGGACATTCAAACTCAAGATGAATTGTGGTAGAAGAACTAACACCAAGAGTGAACTACTAGCTTTGTGGTTGCATGTTATAAAAAGATATCAAGGTTACAATTAGTAAAGGATTCAAAGATTATAATTGATTGGTTTACTAAAGAAAACAATCTACAAACAATCTACATGTGGTTACTTTGCCACCAGGGATGTCAAAAATACTTTCCCCTTCTTTCTTTCCAACAACTCGCTTTTGACGGACAATGGAACAATGGAATTGGACGTGACGGCGATTTGTCTTTCCCATGTTTGACAGACAAGAAAGAAAACGTGGTATGTCGTCTGTGGTGGTCTTTACAAAACTGACAGCTCACAACATTGGCATGATTACGTCGAAAGGTGTACACCTATTGACAATGGGCACAATTAATCACCTTTTAATCTAAAATTCTAATCTTATGGCTAACAATTGAAGATGCCGGCATATTCTTAGTCGTACTCTCTAATCAATGGATGAAATTTAATGCTCATAATTTCCTTGCATTTTTGAATGCTTCCATTACCTTGTTTACTTTTTCACATTTACTTAATATGATTAAGAAATTACTTCTCTAACCATTGATTGACAAGTTCACTGATTAAGAAAAAATAATATGTATAAAACTCTGCATTGCCACGTTCCTTGAGATTACGTTTGTAGCTGGACGTAGTGGTTAAGCTAGGCGTCGTTTCAACTACTTGTTTCGTGGTGTTTGCGTCGTTTCAACTACTTGCTTCGTGGTGTTTGCTTCGTGGTTAAGTTAGGTTTTCCACTACTTGCTTCATGGTGTTTGCTTTTGTGGTACTGGGTGTCTGTTTTTCTACCACTGGCTTCGTGGTGCTGGGCGTTCGTTTTTCCACAACTGGCTTCGTGTTGTTCGCTGGCTTCGTCGTGCTAGGCCTTCGTTTTTCCACAACTGGCTTCGTCGTCCTGGGCGTTTGCTTTTCAACTACTGTCTTCGTGGTGTTAGCTGTTCGATTTTCAGTCACAACATTTGGTGTTGTATTTCCACTCAAACCATTTTCTTTTCTATTTTGAATAGTAGGTGACTTTACTTGAAAAAGTGGATGTGTTGCCATCAAATCTCTGAGCTGAACATCCTTTGATTCAAGATCCATGTTTAGGGAATGCAAACTACTCTCCAACTTCCTTATTTTTAGTTGATGATGGGCTTTTTCTTCTTCTAAAATTACTGTACGTTGTTTTACATCGCTCAACAATGAGCTTTTTTTCT
>ML790287.1:801909-832837 GCA_009831015.1 Picea engelmannii | reverse complement strand
TCGTTGTGTATGGTTATGCACATGATTATGTATTTGCGTGGCATCTACTATTGGTACCATATTGATGCATATGGTGGTTATATTTATTGCATGCATATTTTACTATGATGTACCACCATATATAAAATGCACTGGGGTGATGTTTTGATTGCAATGCATTTTGGGTAAAGGATCATAATGGGGCCTATGTTGTCACATCGATGCCTAGTTGGTCAAAGTTGGTAACTACCAGTTATTTTGTATCTGTTTACTATCATAACCATATATGGTGTGCCCATGGTTGACATTTTCATTTTATTATTTCATTACCACACTTGCCATGTAAGGAGTGATTTAAAATTCTATCTAGGTTGGACAGAGCAGCTATGTCATTGGGCTCAACTATACTTCTTATAATAATAATAATAATAATAATAATCTAATTTTGAAGTCGCAGCCTAGCCAGACACCAAATTGATGTTTGAGATTCCCTTGTTTGTGGGACAACCCCCTTCGTTTACCTACTTCAAAGTAAAAAAAATTAGTGTAGAGTCATTTTGAGCTACTTCTATTTCATTGTGTATTGATAAAAACATGGCGCTGACCTTTTGAGTATTCTAACCACTATAACATCTCTTTCTCGTTTGATCTATGTTCTAGGTATGCCGAATTGAATCTCTCATATGAACTCCAAGATATAAGTTTATAACCGTTCTGTAGTGGTGTATTGCCTCTTATAGGGTTTATTATTTCAAAAGCATTTGGATTTATTTAGGTTAATTTTCACCATCATGATCTCCCCACTCACTATTAATGAAGTTCTTAAGCATATTAACTTATCAATATTCAGAATTCTTTCCCGCTTGATTTTCATATTAGATTTAATGTATGCTCCTTTTGTTTTCACGTGGTTTATTGTGATTATATCATCATACTTTGAAATGAATGTTAGACAACTTATACCATGTGACATTGGCAGGGTATTAATCAGCGTACAGCAAAAATGGAAGAAGGTGCTGAAAATTTCCAGTCGATGGCAGAGGAGCTGTTGAAGATAGTGAAAGAAAAGAAAGGATGAAAAGCTTTGGAAATAAAGAAATGGAAGGATGTGAATATTTGAAGAGGCCTTCTTTTTACGAGATAGATCACAAACTAAGTAATGGAATGTATTTTCTTACCTTAGCTTTCTTTGTGTTGGGCTGCTTGCAGTTCAGGTTATTGGACTTGAGAGGATCTTTTACTATTAAGCATCAACGATGTAAATTGTATGACATACTTCTCATGCAAAATTAAGGTGTTGTATGAACCAATGGCTCTGACACTCTGAAGGAAGCCACTGCCTTAATGTTCTCTTTATAATAACTATATAAATATAATTTAATATGAAAGCGTTTATATGTAGTTACCCTGCCCTTTCTGTCATTTGGAGAAATAGGTTATAAGTTCTTTGTACAATTTGATACACAGATTCAGTATAAACTCTTCAGAATATTTTGACTTGATTATAATAAGTAGCTCAAAAATGGTATTATACATCAATAATTGGTAAGGAGGAAGTTGAAGCCCTTCTTCATGAAAAGTTTCAAATTGTTTTTCCAATACTAAGTTTGTAATCATTGGAATAATGTGGGCAGAACTAACTTTGAAAATTGAAACTAACAAATGCACATCTTACTCACATGCTAACTACACTTGTTTTAAAGGAATGTGCATTAGCTCGTGCTTGTACATGAACCATGCAGCCACGAGAATTTCTATTTATCAACTTATACATGACAAGAATTTCTATTTATGAACACAGACAAACTGTATATCAATACTACTTGTGAGAGATAATGGTCATAAATAGGTAATAATGTCTTAGTTAGGGTTTTTATAATAAACTGATAAAAATCACGAGTTAATTAATGTAGTCATCAAAAGATTAGGTATTAGGGAGTTACGTAACTAATTGCATTCCTTCCTACTATATAAAGAGACATTGCATCACTCAATTAGTGCATCAGTCCATTCTCTCTTATTCTTATGTGTATTCTTGTCTATGTTTGTGTGTGTAAAAACTGGCATGGTATTAGAGACACATTGAGGAGAAGCCGAGGAAGCAGGTGCAGGGCCTAGGGATTGTTATAGGTCAACAAGGGACTAAGGGACTAAGGGATTGCTATAGGTCAACAAGGGACTAAGGGATTGTATAAACACACAAGAAGAGGTTGGATAGAAGATAAAGAAAGGCAAACCAACCAGGGAAAAAAGATATATTGTGAGGCTAACTTGAATTGAATTTTGGTAATGATAAATTAATATTTATAAGTGAGAGAAAAAGATAAGTTGTGAGGCTAACTTGAATTGAATTTTGGTAATGATAAATTAATATTTGTAAGTGAGGGGCTTCAAAAGAAATAGGTTTCAAAAATCATGGAGAGAGAGGAATTATGTAAAAAGTCAAATTTGTTTTTCCCTCATGGGACAAGATGGCCCATGACTAGTTTGGAGAGGTTGATAGGGAAAATTGTTGAGTGCAGTTTACATTGAACAAAGCCATTGTGGGAATATTGAAGTTGGAATATTCACCAATATTGAGAGGGGGGTGAATCAATATCGGACACTTTTTACCATTTTTAATCACATCATGTAAACATTAACTTATCAATAATGTCATTCAACAATGCATGACATCAAACATAGTACACAAGATATTTTTACATGGAAACCCAAACAGGAGAAAACCACAGAATGCTTTTAATATATATCTTGGAGATTACATCCACAGGAAGCACCAACTTCCAAGATTTGCCAGCACCAACTGGAAGGAGGCACCAACCTGAAGAAAGCTCCAACTCCCTGATTTACCAGCATCGACTGGAAGGAGACACCAACCCCCTAACTTTAAGAGAACCAATTCAAAAGACGCTGCAACTCCCCTTCAACCACCAACTTGTTGACTGAAGACACCAAACTTCTGTGCACCACCTAACCACCCTTGTTTCAAAATATAATATAATATTCTTTGCAATACTCACAAAATTATCAAAATCACAGTTTATAGTCTTTTCATTCTTTCCTTATCGGGACCTCTTGTCCAATGCGCCTTACAATTGGGGCTACTTCCAACTGTCTTTCTTTGACCCTTCACTTCAATCGGTTGTTCATTATTGCACACACACCTGTAAACTCATCCTCGAATGATCTTTACTTCACCATGCAATCCTCATATTTGCACTCACAACTATGATTACTGCCACTTGGTCTGTGTTGCCATCCTTATACACACCTACAAGTGTGGAAAAGTCTCAATCCACTTGGTGTGTCTTTGGAGGCACAATGCCTAAGTCCAAACCCACTGTCACCTCGATTTGGACTTCTTCCATCTAGGCTTACTCCTAGAGAAGCCAAGGGGGGTAGACCCTATTTACTATGTGAGTTGTTTGGTGAATTCTAGGAGTTAATTTAGTTTTGTTAATTTAGGGGTAATCTAACCTATATGACAAATAACAATGCAAATGCAAAATTCAATGACAATCAAAACCTTTCCCTAAAGGGAAACGAAGACTAGTGCCTAAAGATTGGGCAAGGGGTCAACTAAGTTTGTACACAAAGAATACAAAGAATAAAGAAATGATCTAATTACCAACAAATAACTCTATAACAAGTTACAAGATGAAATAATGCTATGAACAAATATACAATGGAAATGCAAGTTAGATAATAGCACAATATAGACAAGAACTAAAGAGTACTTAGAGAGATATACAACAAGAGATCAACTTATGCCAATGAACAAGATATAGCTAATAATGAAACATATAACTTGAAACAGCTTGGAAATAAGGCAAGTGCGCAACTTAGAGAAAGAGCCAACAAGGAACAAATTCACAACTTCTGAAGCAAGGGGGAGACTACAAGCAAGTGCCCCAAAGAGATGGTGTGCAACTTGAAGGTAGAACACCCTTGTACATATGAACAACTTCAAAAATAGTGAAACTTGAAAGTAAATGTGCCCAACTTGAAAGAAAAATACTTGGAAATGAAAATGCTAGTAAATTAAACCCATAAACATTAAAAATTCCTTGGACAACAAGGTCTGCACAACTAAAGATATTGAAATGTAAAGCACAAGTGTTGTGTAAATGTTGTAGGTAAATTTTAGAATCTCTCTTTGATTAGGGGGTTAAGGTGTTGTGATGCAAGCCTAGACTATGTGTCTACCCCTAGACTCTTACCGCTTTGGCCAAAATGATTGTTGGGCGCTCAAGAAGAAGGGCAAACAAGGCCCTTCCCTAGCTCCACAGGTCAACCCAGAAAACTTGGGTGCTCAAGCAAGGGGGACACCTAGTGCCGTGAAGTCATCCCCAACTTAGCACCCCTCGTAGCCTCCACAAGCCTCCTTTTTGGTGGCGAAAGTTGTACCAGTCTTGGGTGCCTAATTAGACTAAATAAATTTCCTCCTAGTCTAGACTACAAGCTATGATTAACTTAAAAATAAATTGGAAAGTAAATTGATTCCCAACTTAAGATACAAGATATTAATCACAATAAAATAATTGCCTAACTTAATATAGAGATAACGAGATAAAATAACTTTGCAACTTAATCAAATTAAAGGAAAGAAAAACTTAAGCAATTATTAACAAGATGAGATATTAACAAACTAAGCTAGAAACAAGCCTTACAATATAGCATGGGTTGGCAAAGCCAAACCACTTTGCTAGGTGTAGGCAAAGATAAATAAATAAATGCAAATAAAACTTGGAAGGTAAAATAGCAAGACCCTGGGCACTCAAACTTGTCTTAAGGACAAGTGGGGCAAACATTAATTAAATAAAACACTTGCAACCTCAACTAAGGCACAAGGAGGAGGACAAGCCTACCAATTTTGTGTCAGTGGGTGAATGAAATAAAAGAATTAACTTGACAAGAAAGCAAAGAACCTAACCTCTCAACCTTCTATTAAGGACAGGTGGGGAAAATAATTTAAATGTTTAAAACATAAAAATAAACTAATTCCTAGCCTTACGATTTAGCATAGGTGGCTAAGCCAATCTTTTTTACGAGTTGTAGACAAACAAATAAATAAAATTGCAGAAAATTGAAATACTTGGAGAAATGCAAGCCCAAGAGACTCTCTTTGGGCTTGCTTACAGTGAATAATAGAGAAGAGAAGAAGTGGGTGTCAAAACCCTTACTTGGGAGGTTCTTCTTTGGTGTTTTATGGCCCCAAATGGGCAACACCTCCCCTTTTTTTGTGAAAACCTGCAGAAAATCAACAAGTAAAGCTCGCTAGAAATGCTACAAAACAACAAAAAACTTTAGAAAAATTATGTTAGTGAAAACATAAATTTTATATACAAAAATCAGCAAGTAAATGTATTAAATATGACCATTTCAGAGCAGAAATTTACCCAACAAATTGCATGAAAGAATAATGAATGAAACAAAAAATAAAAAGAGGGTTTTAGTAGTTGAATAGACAATTTTTCAGATCTGAAATTTGTCTTCTTGAACCCTTGGTGACCTATGAAAGTGTGAGATCTAGCTACAAAAAAAGAAAGGAGGTGAATAGATTCATATGTAATCACAAAATATTTTGAAATAACAAATAGAAACTAACTCACTTAGATCTAGAGCAATATTACCATAAATCTATCCAAGCAAAATACTTTGTTTGGATCTCCTATTCTAGATCTAAAAGCAAGAAACTCATAAACAAACCAAAACAAGTTCACCTCAATTTAGCTCAAGATTTGCACCAAGAATACTTTCAATGCACACCATGTATCCTCCAAAGATTTTCTATTATTGAAAGAAAGGTTGCTGCAAATACTTGCAACAAGCTTGAGAAAGAAAGAGAGCAAAATGGGAGAGAGAGAAGAGTGGGAGAGATTTGAGTATAATGACTTTACTTTGAGAATAGATGTGAAATGAGGGAGGCGTACACATTCTTTTCTACCTCGGAGGCAAGAGAGACCCCTCTTGGATGAGCTCCAAGTGTCACTCACCCAAGAAATATCATCATCTCAAGGAGGGTGCACTTTTAGGGTTTTAGTCACATTTAGGGTTTGAGGGTTGAGGGTGTGAGAGGGGGAATCACCTTTTTGACCACCCAACCATCTAATTAGATCATTAGCAGGGAACACTTAGGGATGTCAAAACATTGTTGCTTAAATTTTTTAGTTTGGGTGAGTTATTCATTAAGGGGGGCACAACTTCCCTAGGGGGATGATGAGTTTATGTTGTGGCTAGGCATGGGTGGTTGGAATAAGTTAAGAAATGAATTTCCTAACTTAATAAATGGCTTAGGAATCATCTCCCACTCTTTCTCAAACGTTTTTGCTTATTTTACAATTTTTGGTATTTTTGACTTAGCCAAATTAAGCAATTAAATTGTTGACTCAAGACTAACTAGAACTACTCATGGACAATGACCTAGAAAAAATTGTTCAATTGAGTTGAACCTTGATCCAAGGGTGTAGGGGGTCTCATTCCATTTCTTTTGAGTACTCACACCCCTATCAAAATCCCCTAGGACCAAATTTTTATATTTTTACCTCAATTTTAATTAAAATTACCATTAACTGGACAATTTTAAAAAATAAAAAAAAAAACTACTTAGAGTTGATGTAATTCTACAAGACTATGGAATATGTCTAGCATGGTCATTTACAACATTCCTATACCCTAGTCACCCCTTGGACTCGATCATTAGAACGTCTTTCACCACTTTGGAGGATTATTGTGAGTAAACAACTCAAGGGTAATTAAAAATTACCCGAGGATAAAAAATACTCGATGAAAGGACTTCCCTAATGATAAAATATTAGGTAACTAACTAAAATATGAATCATACTAACCAATTACATTATTATCCCACAGAGGCAAGCGGAAATTCCAATTACAAAAGGACGTGTCGGGGGAAAAAATTGCCCTGTAGAACCAAAAAGTCTTCAACTTTGTTGCACCATTAGGTACATAGCTTCACAAAACATGGAGTTGACCCCCTAGTAGAAATAGGTGGTTAGCATTTGGCTCCACATGGGGACGTGTGTCCGATCTTTTTGAAGGAGAGCATACGAGAACTTCAGAATCTACAAAACTGATTGCTCACCAATATCCAACATAAATACATGTATAAAATTAATCAATAAATGCAATGCTATTGACAATAACTATAGAAAAAAAAATGACTATAGACAGTAATCACAACAATGGATATACAATGAAACATATTTATTAAATGAAATAATACAAAACTGAAAGAAAATAAAAGGGTTAGAAATACGTTACAAAAGGTGTCCATCATTTGAAAACAATAGCTTGAGGTCCCATCATCCAAAATGGCTAAAATGGAAAAAGTGGGATCATCCATGCAATGGATGAAATAAGACCTCAGATGTCTGAAACATCCCTGTCCGAGATGACTCGTTGAAAATCATTTTCCAATTCTTATCAACTTGGAGTTTTTCTTGAGAATGGACCACCCAAGAAACATGCATCTTCCTTTACTTGACCAAATTTTGAAGTTTGACAAACCTCGTGAAATTTTGATAAACTTCTTCATATAACCATCATGGTGGAAGGCCAACCATTGTTCATAATGATATGAAATTGATAAACTGAAGTTGTCTTCCATATTCCCCCTATCATGTATCAAATCATCTGATGGCTGAGAGGTTGGGACTGAAAAGGTCAAAGGAACCACTTCACTATTTTCATCAAGGTTTTTGAAGTTCTTCTTTAAAGAGATTGGTTCTTCCAGAGGAGGGCGTGGATTTGAATCGTCTAGATATTCAAAAACTTCAAACTCAAATTCCTTTATCTCCCCTAGATCATTTATTGGCTCATCTATGGACTCATTTGGAATTTCTATATGAACTTCCCTTTCTTGTTCACTATGAAGCTCAAGATCTATAGGGTCTGAATATTCAATACAAGCATGTGTATTAGCAAGGTTAGCTTCCATAATTTCGAATTGATTCTCCATGGCCAACTGTACGACCTCATATTGTTTTGCATGGGCCAACTGCATGGCCTCAATGATTTCTTTAAGTTTCTCAATGGAATCTGGTGAAGTATTTATCTTTACATTTGAATTGATTGTTCTTATATTTGGAAGATCCTTCTCCTTCCATTTTTCCATAAAAGCATCAACCAATTCATTGTAAGTTTCAATCTGATCATCCCCCCACCATTCTAAAAATGCATGCATCAAATCCTGTATGGTCTTGAACTCATTATCATCTGAATCATGAAACCAATAGTAAGCATCTTCCTCACAAAGAGTCAAGATGAACAATTTCATTAGAACATCCTCATGAATAGGTGGATCACACCACTCATCAATAAACTACCCAAATTCTCTAATATGGGCATTAGCATCACCATAATTACGAAAAATCATGCAAGTTTTCAATAACTACTTCAGGCAGATCATGAGGATAACAAACTATTCTTGAAAAATCAATAGGACTATAAAAAGCGTCTATTTCTAACTAGATCATTAAACAAAATGTCTAAATAAAAGGACTGGGACCCAAAAATTATTAAGGATCCAATGAGAAGGAAAACTGACTAAGTTCGTCCAAAAACCTTTTCAAGTTCAAGGATGAAGCTAAACAAGTCATGAGTTCCTTCTTGAAAAATACTTTGTCAAATTGTTTTGAAGTGGAGTCACCAGATGACCAAGTTTATTTTAAACAAACAAGAAGCATCAAACAAAGTAAAAACAAGAAGGAAAACAAAAAGTTGTAGGATTATTATGTACAAACAAGAGATGTATATCGGAGATTGTTTCTCCTCCAAGACTTTCAAGTAGGCTACAAGGAGCAAGAGGATTTCTCTCGGTAGTATACGTCAAATAATTTTCAGATGGATTCGCCACTTGGAGAGTAAGCAAAAACAAATAACACAACCCAAGTTTAAAAAATTTTAGGGAGAAATTTATTACTTAGTTTTTAAAGAATAAATTAGAGTAAGTCGTTTTGACAAAGGATAAAAGACTTATCCCCAGTAGCGACACCAAAGATGTTGTCGTCCTTATACACACCTACAAGCATGGAAAAGTCTCAATCCACTTGGTGTGTCCTTGGAGGCACAATGCCTAAGTCCAAACCCATTGTCACCTCGATTTGGACTTCTTCCGTCTAGGCTTACTCCTAGGGAAGCCAAGCGGGGTAGACCTTATTTACTATGTGAGTAGTTTGGTGAAATCTAGGAGTTAATTTTAGTTTTGTTAATTTAGGGGGAATTCAATGACAATCAAAACCTTTCCCTAAAGGGAAACTAAGACTAGTGCCTAAAGATTGGGCAAGGGGTTAATTAAGTTTGTACATGAAGAATACAAAGAATAAACAAATGATCTAAGTACCAACAAATAACTCTATAACAAGTTACAAGATGAAATAATGCTATGAACAAATGTACAATGGAAATGCAAGTTAGATAATAGCTCAATATAGAGAAGAACTAAAGAGTAGTTAGAGAGATATACAACAAGAGATAGTTAATAATGAAACATATAACTTGAAATAGCTTGGAAATAAGGCAAGTGCACAACTTAGAGAAAGAGCCAACAAGGAACAAATGTGCAACTTCTAAAGCAAGGGGGAGACTACAGGCAAGTGCCCCAAAGAGATGGTGCACAACTTGAAGGTAGAATACCCTTGTACATATGAACAACTTCAAAAATAGTGAAACTTGAAAGTAAATATGCCCAACTTGAAAGCAAAATACTTGGAAATGAAAATGCTAGTAAATTAAACCCATAAACATGAAAAATACCTTGGACAACAAGGTCTGCACAACTAAAGATATTGAAATGTAAAGAACAATTGTTGTGTAAATGTTGTAGGTAAATTTTAAGTAAATTTTAGAGTCTCTCTTTGATTAGGGGGGTTAAGGTGTTGTGATGCAAGCCTAGAATGTGTCTACCCCTAGACTATTACTGCTTTGGCCAAATTGATTGTTGGGCACTCAAGAAGAAGGGAAAACAAGGCCCTTCCCTAGCTCCACGGATCAACCCAGAAAACTTGGGTGCTCAAGCAGGGGGGACACCTAGTGCCGTGAAGTCGTCCCCAACTTAGCACCCCCTGTAGCCTCCATAAGTCTCCATAAGCCTCTTTTTTGGTGGCGAAAGTTGTACCAGTCTTGGGTGCCTAATTAGACTAGATAAATTTCCTCCTAGTCTAGACTACAAGCTATGATTAACTTAAAGATAAATTGCAAAGTAAATTGATTCCCAACTTAAGATACAAGATATTAATCACAATAAAATAATTGTCTAACTTAAGATAGAGATAACGAGATAAAATAACTTTGCAACTTCAACAAATTAAAGGAAATAAAAAATTAAGCAAATATTAACAAGATGAGATATTAACAAACTAAGCTAGAAACAAGCCTTACAATATAGCATGGGTTGGCAAATCCAAACCTCTTTGCTAGGTGTAGGCAAAGATAAATAAATAAATGCAAATAAAACTTGGAAGGAAAAATAGCAAGATCCTGGCCACTCAAACTTGTCTTAAGGACAAGTGGGGAAAACAATAATTAAATAAAACACTTGCAACCTCAACTAAGGCACAAGGAGGAGGACAGGCCTACCGATTTTGTGTCAAAGTGGGTGAATGAAATAAAAGAATTAACTTGACAAGAAAGCAAAGAGCCTAGTCTCTCAACATTGTCTCGAGGACAAGTGGGGCAAAGAATTTAAATGCTTAAAACATAAAATTAAACTAGTTCTTAGCCTTACGATTTAGCATGGGTGGCTAAGCCAATCCTCTTTGCTAGTTGTAGGCAAACAAGTAAATAAAATTGCAGAAAATTGAAATACTTGGAGAAATGCAAGTCCAAGAGATTATCTTTGGGCTTGCTTACAATGAATAATAGAAAATAGAAGAAGCGGGTATCAAAACCCTTAATTGGGAGGTTCTTCTTTGGTGTTTTATGGCCCCAAATGGGCAACACCTCTCATTTTCTGGTGAAAACCTGCAGAAAATCAAAAAACAAAGCTTGCTAGAAATGCTACAAAACAACCAGAAAACTTTATAATTTTTTTGTTAGTGAAAACATACATTTTATATACAAAAATTAGCAAGTAAATGTATGAAATATGACCTATTTCATAACATAAATTTACCCAACAAATTGCATGAAAGAATAATGAATGAAATGAAAAATAAAAAGAGGGTTTTAGTGGTTGAAGAGACAAATTTCTAGATCTGAAATTTGTCTTCTTGAACCCTTGGTTACCTGTGAAAGTATGAGATCTAGCTACAAGAAAAGAAAGGAGGTGAGTATATTTGTATGTAATCACAAAATACTTTGAAATAATAAGTAGAAACTAACTCACTTAGATCTATAGCAATACTACCATAAATCTTTCCAAGTAAAATACTTTGTTTGGATCTCCTATTCTAAATCTAAAAGCAAGAAACTCATAAACAAACCAAAACAAGTTCACCTCAATGTAGCTCAATATTTGCACCAAGAATACTATCAATGCACACCATGTATCCTCCAAAGATTTTCTACTATTGAAAGCAAGGTTGATACAAATACTTGCAACAAGCTTGAGAAAATAAAGAGAGCAAAATGGGAGAGAGAGAGAGAGAAGAGTAGGAGAGATTTGGGAATAATAACTTTACTCTGAAAATAGATGTGAAATGAGGGAGCGGTAGGCATTATTTTGTACCTTGGAAGCAAGAAATACCCCTCTTGGATGAGCTCCAAGTGTCACTCACCCAAGAAAGATCATCATCTCAAGGAGGGTGCACTTTTAGGGTTTTCGTCACCTTTCAGGTTTGAGGGTTGAGGGTGTGAGAGGGGGAATCACCTCTTTTACCACCCAAAAATCTAATTATATCATTAGTAGGGAACACTTAGGGATCTAGGAAGATTATTTCTTTAATTTTTGAGTTTGGGTGAGTTACTCATCAAGGGGGTGCAACTTCCCTGGGGGGATGATGAGTTTAGGTTGTGGCTAGGCATGGGGGGTTGGAATAAGTTGGGAAATTACTTTCATAACTTAGGAAAAGGCTTAGGAATCATCTCCCACTCTTTATCAAACTTTTTTGTTTATTTTACAATTTTTGGCATTTTTTACTTAGCCAAATTAAGCAATTAAATTGTTGACTCAAGACTGACTAGGACTCCTCATGGACAATGACCTAGAAAAACTTTTCCAATTGAGTTGAAACTTGGCCCAAGGGTGTAGGGGGTCTCATTCCATTTATTTTGAGTACTCACACCCCTATAAAAATTCCCTAGGACCAATTTTTTACATTTTTACCTCAATTTTAATTAAAATTACCATTAACTCGATAATTTAAAAAAAATAAAAAATAAAACTACTTAGACTCAACGAAATTTCGCAAGACTCTGGAAGATGTATAGCATGGTCATTTAAAATATTCCTAGACCCTAGTCACCCCTTGGGCTCGACCATTAGAACACTTTTCACCACTTTGGAGGATTATTGTGAGTGAAAAATTCAAGGGTAATTAAAAATTCCTTGAGGATAAAAAACACTTGATGAAAGGAATTCCCTAATGATAAATTCCTAGGTAACTAACTAAAATATGACTCATGCTAACCAATTACATTATTATTCCATGTAGGGGAGTGGAAATTCCAATTACAAAAGGACATGTCAAAGGCAAAAACTGCCATGTAGAACCGGAAATTCTTCAAATTTGTTGCATCGTCAGGTACATAGCTTCATGGAATATAGAGTTGACCCCTAGTCGAAATAGGTGGTCAACAATATGCACTTGACTTGTCCTCTTCATCTTTGACTTAGCTCATCTTATCATATGCCATGTTTATCATAGGTCTGCAACTATCACTGGAATCCTTGTCTTGTCTCTATTGCAACTTGGTCTCTGCAATTTGGATTGTTGTCGTTCACACAAGATAGTTTTCAACATTAGCTTGAATACACCAGAAAATGATGCTAAGAACATACCAAAACAACCTCAAAAACTCACTAAAACAGATTTAGATATGCCTCAAAAACTTCAATAGAACAAATTTAGATATGCCTCCAAAACTTTCCTTAACTTGGTCAAAACAATGCTCAAAAAAGGTCTCAGAACATGCCTAATATTTGCCTCAAAACAAGCCTCAGAGAAGGGATAATATTTTCCTCTGAACAAGCCTCAAAACAGGCCTTAACTCAATTGGATATACCCCAAAAATTCTCCTTGATATGCCTAAGAAAACCTCATACTTGTGCCTTAGAACATACTTCAAGCTCGGCCTTATTGTCTCAAAAATTCACCTTAGACTTGCCTCAGAAAACCTTAGAGTTGCACCTAAAAAAACCTCAGATAAAATCTGCTTGAGTTGTTGGTTAGAATGAGTTGTAGGGGTGCCTATATAGTAGATTTAGTCCTCCATTTAGGGACGACTTGTCCGATATATATTTAATTTCATTTTTAATAATTAATTCAAATGGGGTCGACTTGAACTTTTCAATAATTGTTTTAATATATATTCCATTGGGGTCGACTTGTACAATGGCATCTTCAAGATGGCATATCTCCTCAACCGTGAGGAACCACGTGGCGTCCCACCTACCGTTGGAAATGGCTTGACAAGAGCTATCAATCCATGGAGGTTTTGCATGCATTTGCAATGTCCTTCATACTCTTTTTGTTTTATCAACTTCAGGTATTTTTTACCACACCTATGGGGCTTCCTATCCATTGGTATTTCTATTATTGTAATCCATTGATGTATATTGAAATCGTTCATGTCAAACCTCCTTCAAGTCTCTTCAAGTAGCCACATATTTATTACTAATAGGGGCTTCAAGGAGATGACTTTGCCTTCTATTCTTTGTTGCTTCCAAGGAGGATGTGTTCTTCATGTTGATTACCAACGACCGACTTTGACATCAATGACAACGCTATTCAACAAAAGTCACACTAAACAAAGTTGTGGTGGGGTCATGGTCAATGGTTGTTATACATTATCGAATCCCTTGTTCAAGTATCTCATGATAGAGCCATTTAATCTTATAGAATTTTTTCTCTAATTGTCATAATTGAGTGATATAGGGAGTCAAAGTTCTCATTGATCCAACACTTGGATCAAATTTTTGACAATTTGGATCAATTTAGAATTGGAAAATATATCTAGGAACACCATTCCACCAGTCACAAAACTTGGATCATGGTAAAATTATGATCACTCTTAAAATTTCTATGACACGGAACTTGGGATCATGGTAAAATTATGATCTCTTAAAATTTCTATGAGATTCTTATCAAATTTGTGATAAAAAGAGGATCCTTTTGCTACAAGATTGGCATACTCTAAAACACCTTGATCAACACTCCTAGTGGGGATATTCCTGTCATGCAAATTGTGAGATATGTGGCCCATGTGAGGTTACATGTCGTAGGAAATAACGAGATTATTGGCATTAATCATGTGGTCCTGATCAGTGAATGTGGGGACAAACCTTGATATAGTAGCATATAATGTCATTATAATGATGTCATGAGAAGTAGAAAATGGTTAATATATCCCATCATTCAAATGGGATCATTCTATTCATGTAACAAATGTCCCTCTCCAATAGGTAAGTTGATGGAATTTGGTGACGATTTTTTATTTTTTTGACAGTGAAATTATGCTCTTTCAAAAACTCTAACATTGTAGATGGATTTCTAGGCCTCAATTAATCTTGAAAGAACTCCATATTTCGATTTCAGCAATCACAACTTGTAATTCCAACAATCCATCAAAACTCCTGCCATATTTGTAAAGAAAATCCACCAAAAAATAAGATATGTTTGCTACATGAGTAGCCTATTCCATCTAGATATTTCATCGGGAATTGGCCTAAAGATATTATACCATTGTGAAGATCCATCATAAGATTATTAGGTGGAACTGCCAAAGCTACTCGTGATAATAGGTCTATGTTCATTGTTGAGTAAAGGTGTGAATTTTGTGAATAGGTTAAAGGAATCACTGAACCGATGAATATTTGTGAGTGAGTTGCCAACCATTGAGATTGAGTAAAGAGTGTGGTTGATTAGCTTACTATTAGCTTACTTGTAGAAGAGTGCAACAATTGTGGAGATAATCATGAGTCAACAAAGATAACAACATCCTTGAAAAAAAAAGATCTCTTTGGAATTTTAGGCCAAAATATTCCTTTGGTAAAACCAAAAAAAAAGTGTGGCTTTTGAGTGCACCGGTGTGATTTTTTTGTGGGAATTTTGGTGTAACCACAACCTAGTAGAATTGAAATTAAAATGGTTGATGGAATTATAGCAATAGGATTGTTTAAGTTTTTTCCAAGTTTGAATTTGTAATTTCAAAGTTTGGAATATTGGTAAAGGAGCATTGACTCTATGAGAACAGTAGCAAGCGTACAATGGTTCTTTTGATGTGTGGGAGAGCAGTAGCATGGTCAATTATTCAATGACAGTAGCAAGTTCAAAATATATTTTAAACCTTAAAAAACATTGAATCTATCTCATCTTGTGTAGGAAGGAAATTAGAGGCTTAACAACAAAATATTTACCACGCGGAAAGAAAGAATGCTTTTGATTTTTTGAATACAAGTTCTTAGAGAAGCTTGTCTTGGGAAAGGAGGTGTTGAGTACAATGGATGTCGATGTTGAAGTTGAGTATGATGTAAAAAATTGGGAGGTTGAGATGTTGATCAAACTTTGTGTGACTAATGATATGATGTTGAAGTCCAAGACAATGTTGATGCTTCCTAGATTTGGGCGTATATGAAAAACATGCATGAACTTTAGATAAAGGTTGATTTTTCTTTAAAAAATTGTTATTTTTAATAAATAGGGAGAAATACTATTCACTTCATGACCACTTGTTGAAAATAATAGAAATTAGAGATAAGTTGAAAGCCATTGATATAAAAGTTGAAGAAGACATGGTAATAATTATGTGAAGAAACCAACCATCTTCATATGAAAATTTTGTTGAAACCTTGAATAAAACTTTGGGAGATGTTGATCTGATATTTGAGTAAATAAATAATAAACATTTATAAAAGGATAGGTGCAAGAAGCAGTTCAATAGAAACTATGTGAATGGAGATTCAAAAGTAGCATTAAAATCACAATTCAAAGGGAAAGACGAGCCTGGAGATGGAAACAAGGGCATTGATTCAGATATGAAAAAACTTGGGAAAGACATGGAATGTTTTTATTGTGTTGAGATAGGACATAATTCCTAGTTTGCAAGGAACAATAGTGTGATGAAAAACACAACCAAGGACCTTGCTCTGAAAACAATGTGAGAAGAAACAAGCCAAGGTAGTTGAATGTAAAGAGGAAGAAGAATTTTAGGTGTTTTTGATTGGAAAGGAGTCATTGCAAACAGAACATATTGGTATATATGTAATGCTCACAGTAGAAAACCTAACTTGCATAAATTAAACACTAATTTACAACCATTAAGTGACAAAATAAAGATAGATTAATTTTAATTGCACAATCCATGAGTGAGTGGTGAGAGTATTACCAGAAAATTATAGAGATCGAGATTCAATTCACTTAAAAATGTAGAGAACACAAAACCGTTGCGCTCTAACCTTTGATCCAATCAACCACATAAGAGTGTGGGGCATGACTATTCTCCCAACCAATCTCTTAGTCAACACAACTGAGAGCTCACCAAGCCCTCAATCAACCTCTAATCCCTTATTCTCAATATTTTCCCTTGGCACCCAAAGATCCCCTACTCATGTCTCCTCATTCATTAAATAGAATGCATCAATGTAAAAATATCCAAGCATAGGTTATGTTATCCCCTATCCTAGGGATAACTAAGGAGATTATGTCTCGAGGCCCACAGGTCCTAGACATGGAGTACCAAGAGCCATATTGAATTGAGCTTGGCCCTGGAGAGCCAATCCTTTTTCTTCAATGCCTCGATACTGTCAACAACAACAACATCCATCCCATCGACCGCAGTGGGTCTTTCTCCATGAGGTAATGAGTCTAGGTATCATGGTATGTGTCATTCTGATTCTCAAAAAAATTGAATATGTGCATTTAATGATCTTTTGCTTCATAACGTGTGCTTGGACTTTATTCCTTTTTACTTTTCCATACCTAGGGGGGATAACAGAGTTCCCTAGAAAGTTGGTTCCCTTAGGAGTGAGTTTCCACTAGGTGTGTTCATTGAAAGGTCATCATCCATTCCCACCATAATTATCACTTTTCATCATCTTCCCTCTCATATATCCCCTGCATTGGTTTGGGAATTAGGTTTTCTAATCTAGTAAAGGGTTGTACCTTGCCTTGTGGGAAGAAGGGGCTAAAGGCTCATAGGGTAAAAGTAGCTAGCAAAAGATAGAATCCAAAATATCAAACCTTCATATGCTTCATCTAGGGATCTCCGAGAAATAAATAAAAAGATTCTCAGCAAGAAAAAGGGGTACCCATAAAAATATAATACTCAATACCTAGTTGGTGGAGAGGGGACCTCATCATGAGCTAGCCTATTAGGTCCATGGGCATGTAGCAGTATGACACTAATATTCATCTGGTCACCATGCTAGGGTAGTGGCTCTTGGTGGCATAGCCAAGAGAAAGGGACACTGTCACCACTGGTCACCACACCAAGGTAGTGTCCCTCAGCTATTCTCTTGAGAGAAAAAACAATAAGATAAAAATTTAAAATCGATTGAATGGGCTAGGAAACATTTGCATCCATGACAAGGTGAAACTCACCTTCTTCAGAGGCACCCACATGTAAGCCCTACATTTCCCTGTCATCACTGCACCCCTTGCCCAAACATCCCCCAAACCATATCATGCACTTACATGACCTAGATTGGTATTCACCTGGAAACACCCCACACTGGAGGAGAATTGGCCCAATAGGGTGTCCTGGAACCCTCTCCTAACCTGGCTTATAGAATATCATAACGTCTTTGAGCACTTGTCTGGGAAAGGGGGGTTTTATGCACATGTTTGGGTAACTTGATTATTAGATGTGATTGACATTGCTATGATCCCTGTGACTTATGAGCCCATGGAGGGAGTACTTGTTATTGTTGTAGGACCATGTCCGATGGATAGGTACATATGGGAAGATGATTATATCAGACCTCCATAGGGATAAAATCCCACCAGATGGATGATGAGACCCCAACCAGGGGTAGACATATACCAGAGGCTTGCACTAGAGAGAGAGGAGGAAAATCCACCAGAGACAACTTGGCATGCCTGGACCTAGGGGGGTCTTTCCTTTCCTCTTGAACATTGGTCTTGGACGTCCCATGAAATCACCTCTGTGATCCTTAATGTCACCTAACGTCAGATGGACATGATGGAGGTAGTTGTGTGCAAAGTGGCACATGTGGCATGATCCAGAGGCCTTGAAAGGCCTAATGTTTTTCTCATGGAGGCCAACGTCTCACCTAGGAGGCCCAACGTCACCCTAAAAGGGCATGATGTCACCTCTTTTGCATGTTTTAGGGTTTAATTTGTCAAATTTATGTAAAAAAATGAATATTTGATGTAACTCGCCATTTCGACCTTTTTGACCTAATTTTGTAATTATAGGTCATTTGGATTGTATAAATAAGGGATTAATCCCTTGTATTTTTTCATCATTCTTTGACTCACACAAGTGAGGTTTGAAATCTGGCCTCTTTAAGGCTTATTGGCTGAAATTAAATGGTGCACAACTCTTGGAGGAGGCTTATCTTGGTGTTTTTTAGCATTTTCTTGGTGGAAAGTCTTCAACTAGTGCATTTGCTAGATTATTCTTGGTGAATGTAAGTGAAATTATGAAATTCTTCTTTCCTTTAAATGGTTATAGTATATTTACTTTGCATTTACTAAGATCATGAAATTGCTAGTATAAAACCCTAGGAGATTAAGCACATGTTATTGTCCTTATCTCAATAGCTATCTACCTACTAGATTTTGCTAGAAAACCTATCCATTGAAGCATGTGATAGAGCCCTACCATTGTATAACTCTAACATCATTTGCTTCATCAAGCCTTTATTTATCTTAAGATTGAACTTATAAAGAAGAAGGAAAACTGCTAGGGCCTAGGGTTACCTACTTCCTAGTAGCCGTTTTCCTTCTAGGGTTTGGTGATTGAGGCCTTGGGTTACCAACACCTCAATATTTTTCCATATTGGCTCTAATTCACACATTATCATTTATTTTCTTCAAGGTTTCTACTGCAAAAAGTGACACTGTTAGGCCTAAAGACACTGGTTATTGCCTCATACTTGGTTGATTGATCAAAACAAACCCCAAACCTTTTACCTCAAGCTATTTACTAACTATTCCTAACCCTAGATTAGACTAATTTACTAGCATACTTGTTGTTGTTAAAAAAGCAAGCTACAACCATATATTGCAGAAATAAAAGCTCATAAAAGCAATTATTAAAGTTGATTTTTACATTAGCTTCTGACAAGTGCTAGCATATTGCTATTATTAGGTTACCATTTTGAGTGATTTTGAAGCTTGTTTTGAGTCATAACTTGTGAAGCTTTCATCATATATTTATTGTTGTTATAAATTTATGTTTGCTTCATCTTATATCAACTTATTGCTTTCATTGAAAAATCCAAGGTTTTATGAAGAACTAACATCAATTGTTACTGGGAAAAATAGTGTTTTCTTGTTGTCTTGTTCTGGGTAGGTACACTTAAGCATATATTTTCTTTAGATTGTTAAACCTTTGGGACTTTCTGATTGGTGTGACTTGTGAGAGGGGAAAATTTTTCTTGATACCTTTACCTTTGCCTTCTCAAACCCCCAGGTCATCGGGGACGTCTCCCCTGGGATTTCATCCCTAAAGAGAAAGAGGTGTCTTATTTAGGTGGCAATGATAGGACAACCTCCTCTTACACCAATTTATCATCCATTTGCCTTTCCCTTTTGGACAAGTACAAATTGTGTGATAACATTTTGGTGTCGTTGCCAGGGAACAATGAGTCAATTTTCCTCAAAGACGACACTTTTGGTAAGCCTTTCCTCAAAAGCCTTTATCTTACAAAGCTTACCTGGAGACTCCACTGAGGGTGATCCCCTCATCCCTTTGATAGTTTCAAGAAAATTATCTGACGACTCTACTGACCGTTTCCAAGGTGCCACCTTACTCTCAATTCTATGATATTTCCAAGTTATGGGATCATAGCACCCTCAGAACAAGTGTATCTGACTATTGATTTCAAAAGTTTTCAAGGATACCCGCATTATTTTGATACAAAACAATTAAACAACTCTCCAAGATTTGGAGGCCTCCCAATTACTCACATTGTAGAACTCTTGAAGTATATAAGCGAGATAGAATTGGGAGGGGAGGATGTTCTGGTAAAATTATTCATACTTTCTTTGCCATCGTTTTTGCAAGATTGGTTTAAGAGTTGTTGCGAACATAGGGGTATTTCATCTTTCGTAGACCTCATCAGTAGGTTTATTGAGTTTGTGAAACCAAAATGCTTGACATATGAAGATGCCCTTAAGAATCTCGCAGTAGCCCTAGAGGATGAAGCATTCACCACTGAGATTGTGGGAGATCTTAGTGATGTGTACCTTACTCAATACCAATAAACCTCGGATATAGAAGGAAAAATTTATGAAGAAAATTGTCAACCCCTTGAAGTGGAGCAAGATTTTTCCCATGATTCGATAGAATGCAGTGAAGATTTAACTAGAGAAGTGAATTATGAAGATGAAGCACTGGTAACCGCTCCTATGTCCAATGATTCTCTCCAAGGTCATGTCTCTCCTGCATAAGATGAAGAGAATAAGGTGAGTCATTTTACTTTCCAGTTTTTTGATAACACTTTGTTCTATGATTCAAAAGGTGAAGAAGTAAAGGAACCCTTGGAAGAGTTAGCTCCTTGATTTTCCAATGAAGACAAAGAGATGAGTCTTAGTGAAGTACTGGACCCACTTCCATTTGATGAAGTCATCCAAGCCGATGATACTCCTGCACAACAAGAAGTGAACACGATAAGTTACCTCCCTTTACAAGATTTTGATGATGCTTTGTTTTATGATTTGGAAAGAGAAGAGGTACTAGAGGAGCCCTTGGCAGCATTAAATCCTTCATGTTATGATAAAGGTAGTGACATTATTGATAATATTGATGAGTTAATACAGGTTTGAAGGCGTAAGTGGGATTTGATTGGTTCTAATGAGGATCCCATTTACGACATTGAGGATCATTTCCAAAAGTTCCCTCTACAACTATCATATGAGGGTACTAATTTTGACAATTGGCAACTAAAGATATGGTATGATTACAAAAAAAATTTAGACACCCAAGGATGACCTGGTGCTATATTCTCCTAGTGATTTTCGGTCATACCTTGATAATTTTGATGATTATTCCTTTTAGAACTTGGATTTATTCCATGAAGAATATTATCAACCACCGTTGTGCTCAGATATAGATATAAGTAAGGAGATCGCTTGCCCGAAGAAGGATCCTTGTGATAATGTTTTCCATCTCCCTTCGACTATTTTATATTGCTATGTCATTAAAGGTGTAGTTGGGAAGCATTTTCTTTGTCTTAAGTTTCCTCTGAGGAAAATCCTAGAATTCAAGGGTAGGTTGAATACCTCAAGAATAAGTCTACCACATCATTCTTTCAGTCTTCCCTTAAGAATTTGTGAGTCATCTTCTAGGTCCTTGCTAGTCCCCTTCCCATACCTCATATTATGAAGACGTCCAAGGTATCTAGCCTTCAGACTCTTTGATTCGATCTATTGAACCTTTGATTTTTCATGATCCCTTTCTGAAATGGATTGAGAACTTTCCTAAAGGTGTGAATTGGAATGATTTTGTCTGTCCCTCCCGCCTCCATGAGATAGAATTTACAAATTCCGATGATACAATACATTCTCTAACTCATGTTATGTTTGTGCTTGAATTATAATTGTTTTTGTTTATGATGAAGCACAGAGGCAGGTATTATGAGACATTGCTAGGATGGTTTCACTAGCTATTTGACTACACCTAGCATTCAACCAACATGTAAGTAGAGGTAATTAGGTAGGAATTTGCATTCATTGTATATACCATCTGCATATCATGCTAGAGTAGTTGTATTTCCATTTGTATATATGATTGCTTACTTGTATTTCATTTTATCATATATGAGAAAGGGGTGATATCACCACCCCAAATTATTATTAATCAATTTTGTCGAGATCTAGCAGGTCACAGGTCATACCATAGATGTTGAGGTTCTCATGTACTCTACCGTGACCACATGTCCCCGAGTTGGAGCCAGATGTTATACCCTATCCTAGGGATAACTAAGGATTATGTCTCGAGGCCCACAGGTGTTACAGATGGAGTACTAAGAGCCATATTGACTTGAGCTTGGCCCTGGAGAGCCCATCCTTTTTCTTCATCACCTCCATACTCTCAGCAACAACAACATCCATCCCATCAGCCTGGTTCTGAAGTAGCAATGGGTCTTTCTCCATGAGGTAATGAGTCTGGGTATCATGGTATGTGTCACTCTGATTCTCAAAACATTTGAATATGTGCATTTAATTCTCTTTTTCTTCATGATGTGTCTTGGACTTTATGCCTTTTGACTTGTCCATACCTGGGGGGATGATAGAATTCCCTAGCAAGTTGGTTCCCTTAGGAGTGAGTTTCCACTGGGTGGGTTCATGAAAGGTCATCGTCCATTCCCACCATACTTATCACTTTTCATTGTCTTCCCTCTCATCTATCCCTTGCATTGGTTCGGTCATTGGGTTTTCCAAGCTAGTAAAGGGTTGTACCTTTCCTTGTGGGAAGAAGGGGCTAAAATACCAGAGGGTAAAAGTAGTTGGAAAAAGATAAAATCCAAAAGATCAAACCTTGAGATTCTTAGCCCAGGGATCCCCGTGAGAGCAATAAAAGTTTGAATCTTAGCAATAAAAAGGGGGACCCATAAAAATATAAAACTCAATACCTAGTTGGTGGATAAGGGGTCTCATCACGAGCCATCCTATTAGGTCCATGGGAATGTAGCGATATGACACTACTATTCTGGTCACCACTCCAGGGTAGTGTCTCTTGGTGGCATAGCCAAGAGAAAGGGGGTCTCATCACGAGCCAACCTTCTCATCTCCATTAAATGCTTGTGGGTAACCCTGTCACCACTGGTCACCACACTAGGGCAGTGTCCCCTAGCTATTCTCTTGAGAGAAAAAGAAATAAGATAAAAAGTAAAAAGGCATTGAATGGGCTAGGAAAAATTTGCATCCATGACAAGGTGCAACTCACCCTCTTCACATGAACCCACATGTAATCCCTACATTTCCCTATCAGCACTACACCTCTTGCCCAAACATCTCCCACACCATCTCATGCACTTACATGACCTAGATTGGTATTCACCTGGAAAAACCCCAGACCAGAGGAGAATTGGCCCAATAGGATGTCCTCGAAACCTCTCCTAACCTGGCTTGTAGAATAACATAACGTCTTTGATAACTTGTCTGGGAAAGGGGGGTTTTATGCACATGTTTGGGTAACTTGATTATTAGATGTGATTGACATTTCTATGATCCCTGTGACTTATGATCCCATGGAGGGCATTCTTTTTGTTTCTGCAGGACCACGCCCGACGGATAGGTTCATATGGGGAGATTATTAGCTTGGACCTCCATAGGGATAAAATCCCACCAAATGGATGTTGAGACCCCAGCCAGGGGAAGACATATACCAGAGGCTTGCACCGGAGAGAGAGGAGGACATTCCATCAAAAGATAGCTTGGCAAGACTAGACTTAAGGGGGTCTTTCATTTCCCTTTGAACGTTGGCCTTGGAAGGCCCATGATGTCACCTCTATGACCCTTGACGCCACCCAACATCAGATGGACCTGATGGAGGCATTTGTGTGCCAAGTGGCACGTGTGGCATGATCCAAAGGCCTTGAAAGGCCTAAAGTTTTGCTCTTGGAGGCCAACATCTCACCTAGGAGGCCCAACGTCACCCTAAAAGGGCATGACGTCACCTCTTTTGCATGTTTTAGGGTTTAATTTGTCAAATTTATGTAAAAAACTAAATATTTGATGTAACTGGCCATGTCGGCCTTTTTGACCTAATTTTGTAATTAAAGGTCATTTGGATTGTATAAATAAGGGATTAATCCCTTGTATTTTTTCATCATTATTTGACTCACACAAGTGAGGTCTGAAATTCGGCCTCTTTAAGGCTTATTGGCTGAAATTAAGTGGTGCACAACTCTTGGAGGAGGCTTATCTTGGTGTTTTTTGGCATTTTCTTGGTGGAAAGTCTTCAACTAGGGCCCTACCATTGTATCACTCTAACATCATTTTCTTCATCAAGACTTTATCTATCTTAATCTTGAACTAAAGAAGAAGGAAAACCTCTAGGGCCTAGGGTTACCTACTTCCTAGTAGTTGTTTTCCTTTTAGGGTTTGGTGATTGAGGCCTTGGGTTATCATTTTCCCTCTTGTTTCTAGTTCACACATTATCATTTATTTCCTTCAAGATTTCTTTTGCAAAAAGTGACTCCATTATCCCTAAAGACACTGGTTATTGCCTCATACTTGGTTGATTGATCAAAACAAACCCCAAACCTTTTACCTCAAGCTATTTACTAATTATTCCTAACCCTAGATTAGACTAATTTACTAACATATTTGCTGCTGTTACAAAAGTAATCTACAGCCATATATTGCAGCAGTAAAATCTCTTAAAAGCAATTATTAAAGTTGATTTTTACATTGCCTTATTAGCTTCTGACAAGTGCTAGCATATTGCTATTATTAGGTTACCATTTTGAGTCATTTTGAAGCTTGTTTAAGGCATAACTTGTGAATCTTTCATAATATATTTATTGTTGTTATAAATTTATGTTTTCTTCATCTTATATCAACTTATTGCTTTCATTGAAAAGTCCAAGGTTTTATGAAGAACTAACATCAATTGTTACTTGCAAAAATATTTTTTTCTTGTTGTCTTGTTCTGGGCAGGTACACTTAAGCATATCTTTGCTTCACATTGTTAAACCTTTGGGACTTTCTGATCGGTGTGACTTGTGAGAGGGGACAAATTTTCTTGATACCTTTACCTTTGCCTTCTCAAACCCCTAGGTCACCAGGGACGTCTCCCCTAGGATTTCATCCCTAAAGAGAAAGAGGTGTCTTATTTAGGTGCCAATGATAGGACAACCTCATGTTACGCCAATTTATCATCCACTTGCCTTTCCCTTTTGGACAAGTACAAATTGTGCGATAACAAGTTCCACTTGTCATCATACAATTTTTTTAACGTTTTCTTGATTTATATTTTCCATCAATTCCAATCAGTAAGTTCTCTTTCTTTTTACCTCTTTCCCTTCTAATATATTAGTTGACTATAGTTATTATTATCATGCTATTATTATTTATTATTTTCTTAAATTGTCACCACTTGTTATTATTTTAAAACCTTTTATTATTTTATTCCTCTAGTATTTATTATTTATTATTAATTATGGGGCATTACATACTTTCCCTCTTCAAGGAAGTTTTTCTCGAAATTAATTTTAATTATGTTTCTTGTAGGGAATTTTTTTTTTGTATCTTCCACATCACCCTCTGTTGTAACTAGTATAAGAGCCACCCAACTGATCACAACAGACATCAAAATTCCATGTACTCTCTAGTCCTCTTCCCAACTTTTGTTACTAGGCTTAAAGCCTATCGGTCTAACAGGGACCCTAAGGTTTGAGACCTCATCTTCCCAAGTAGGTATCTAGTTTGATACACTACTCACATACCCCAGGCATCTCAAAAGGATGACCTAAATTCCTCCAGAAATCCTACTAGGAACTCATCCCCAGACATCAAAGTCAAATCACACAACTCTATCCCTTCCTCTGAACTTCGGCATGACAATTCCAATATCTAACACTCTAGGTTTCTTAAAATGGTCTCATGTCCTATCAAGAATTATACAAGGAAATAGAACCTGCTGGCATAGGGGGTTGATTGATTTTTTCCCCATATCATAAGGTGTTAATTTGTAGATATTCTCCTTCATAGGTATGGGCTCCCACAATATCATTGAATGTATTGGCCCTCTCGACCCACTAGTGGATTTTCTATGAGTCACCACCTCACAACATGCAACTGATGCTTTAGTTATAATCATAACATCACCATCTCATCACAAAGAATCCACATGATAATTGTTGTGTCTCATCATGAGAGCATAACATTGTTGTCATCACAACATCCTGGATAGTAAGGCACTACATGTTCACCCATGTCATTATAAAACTTGCATGCAATTACAATATGTCATTACGTCATGAAATACTATCATAAGAAATATAACCTCAACACATATTTATCAAAGATGTAGCATTACATCAACATAATAAATGGAACCACATGTTAACATAACATCATCGCATAACATCATCACATAAAATCATTAGTATGATTATGATCTCAAAACATATCACATGTAGAACAATAAAACATCATGAACATTCTTATCATGATTCATCTACAAAATCAAATTCATTAGAATGCATAAATAAATAGTGAATACCAATTATTATATTTAATGTAATAAATATCATCAAAATATCAATCTAATACATGGATCTCCTTGGTTAAGTCTGTCAACCCAAGCTAACTCTACAAAGGATCATCGATACTATGGTTGCCATGATGTTATGTTAACATGTGGTTCCATTTATTATGTTTGTGTAATGCTACATCTTTGATAAAGATATGTTAATGTTATATTTCTTATGATAGTATTTCATGATGTGATGACATATTGTAATTGCATGCAGTTTAATCTAACTTGCATAAATTAAACACGTTCATTTGCAACCATTAAGTGATAAAATAAAGATAGATTAATTTTAATTTCATAATCCACAAGGAGTGAGTGGCGATAATATTACCTGAAAATTATAGAGATCAACCCACTTAAAAATTTAGAGAAGGGAGAATATTTGCGCTCCAATCTTTGATCCAATCGGTTGCAATAAAGTGTGGGGGATGAATCTCCTCCCAACCAATGTCTCAACCAACACAACTGAGAGCCCACCAAGCCCTCAATCAACCTCCTATGTTAGCCTATGATCCCTTATTCTCAAGATTTCCCCCAGCCCCCAAAGATCCCCTACTCTTTTCTCCTCGTTCATTAAATAGAATCCATCCATGGAAAATGATTCATGTCCAGAGTTCACTTGTGATCATATAGTTTAATTATTTTTTCTTGATTTAGATTTTTCATTAGTTCCAATTAGTAAGTTCTATTTATTTTTCCATATTTCCCTTCTAATATATTAGTTGACTATTAGTTATTATTATCATGCTATTATTATTTATTACTTTATTTATTGTTTTCTTAAATTGTTATCATCGATTATTATTTAAATCCATTTATTATGTTATTCATCTAATATTTATTATTTATTATCAATTACAGGGAATTACAATTTCAATTTAGGTGTGTCGCAGCATTTGTCTAATCTAAAAGAGTGGTATATTGATTTTGTTGAGGAAAAATTTGACCATGATTCTATTGTCTTCAGTGATGAGGAATATCATGGAGTTGAAAGCAAGGAAAGTGTGTAACTTCATATGAGAGGTAAGAGGTTTCTAGTTAGGGATGTCTACTATATCCTTGGTTTGTAAAAAAAATTGATTTCCATTAGTTGGATTATGAAGCATAGCACACACTTAGATGTTGTATTTAGTAATAATTGATGTTTTATTGTTGACAAAAAGAGGGAAAAAATGATTTCTATGGGTGTGGAAGAACATGATTTGTTTCAACTAGTGGACAATGGAGAGAATTTGAAGGTTATAACAAAGCATCAAGGGAAACGAGAAAGAAAGAAACAAATTCATTATTCCTTATCTATTGAGTTTTATGAAGGGAGGAAGACCCTCAAGGAGGGTGAAGATGATGCATCAAAATGAAATGGTGTTTCCTCAGAGAAATAAAAGAAAAAATTCCATATGTTGAACTGCCAAGATGTGGTGGAGGTGATTTTGGTGAGTAAGGAAAGTTCTATGTCGATGGTGGAAAGGATGACTATTCAAAAATAATTAGTTCTCATTTGACCGGTGACTTAACAACTAGATATAAGGATGATGGCATGATTTTCACTTCATCAACCTTTGCAAATATAATTCACCTCTTGACACTAATTGGAGACCTTATTTTGGAGTGGGTTGTAAACATGATGCTCGCCCAATGATTTGTTTTCTGTATCTAAGTAATGCAATATAAACATTATGAGACAGTGTTAGATATAATGGTCATAAATAGGTAATAAAGTATTAGTTAGGATATTTATAATAAAGTGATGTAATCATGAGGTAATTCATAAAGTCATTAAAGAATTAGGTATTCAAGACTTATGTAACTACTCACCTTCCATCCTATGTAAAGATACATTGATTGTTCCCTCATATGTAAAGATACATTGCATCAATCAATTCTCTCTTGTTCTTACATTTATCCTTTACTGCATTTGTGTGTAGAAAATCACAATACGTGTATTTGAATCTCTACTTGGAGGATGAAACAAAGCCTTGTATAGTACTTATGTAATTTTTGTAATTATAATATAAGATTCATTTTTTTTCAAAAACAAAATACTCATATTTGAATACTTGTATCAATTATACTTGTATTTGAATCTCTACTTGGAAAAGGAAACAAATATTTGAATTGTACTTGATGTATTTGTTATAATTGTGGAACTTGTGTGTACGTGCATTTGTGTTGACAATGGAACATTAAATAATATCAAAAATGACTAGAAACATTTAACTTCCTAAATTCATGATTCATACTTTCACAGATTTGATCTAGAAATTAGAACGATACCACTTTCAATTATTCAAACTTTCAATAGTTCAACCTAGATCTATGAAATTTTTCCATGTGTTAGATGGATTTCACAATGGTGTGCCATTTATCTAAGTGAAATTTTATGCAACTAATAAACTCAGAGAAAAGAATAAAACTCTAATAGGAAACTCTACTACAAAGTACATAGTGTTGTGTGGAAATTCAACTAATAAAAAAAATTTTATAATAACAAAATACAATGAATCTCCCCCAAACTGCAAAGAGATTTGAACTAGGGAAAACACTTTCAGGGTAAGTAAACTCCAAGTATTAAATACCAAAACTTGAAGATACAAAGGTTTGCTCATTAAGATATTTCTTTATTCTTCCTCTATTGGTTAACAAGGTGATGTAAAATGGTTTTCCTATGTGACGTTTACCTTGACCTCTTGAGTGGCTATTTATACATGTGTCTATTGTAAATCAATTTTTTTATCCCATGTTGTTGCTACTCATAACTCCCCCTTCCTTCAAACTCTATGTCTACTTTTAACTTGTTCAAAATTGTTTTATTAGTACTAATTTGTTGGCTCAATGGTTACACTCACAAGGCTCTTTCATGGAGATGACACTTCTTGTGAAACATCTAGGCACATTTTAATACAAATTTATATTTGAAACATCTAGACATATTAATATTAGTGTAATACACACACACACACACACACACACACACACACACACACACACAACATGATGCTTCAATGGTCTTCACTTATGTTTTCCATGGAAAGAACTCAAGGATGGAAAACTACCACAAAATAATATTCACGGACATAAGGTCAAGTGCACTTTGAACTTGTTCTCAGAGATATCCAATTTTTTCTCTATTGGATCCCTTTATAGACCAATGAATAATTTGGAAGTGACACTAGATGAGATTTGATGTGTTTCTAATCTTGGAAATTTCTAGACCAAATTTAACGATATGGTAGTTCCAAAGTGTTCTTTCATCGATTTAAGGGCCAACAAACCTAAATTATGTTAAGTTTTTACTATTATTATTAGGTTATTTCCAAATTACATGAGCATTCAATTCATTTCCAAAACAACAGTATAAAGAGGATCATTGAAAGAAACACAATCAAAAGGTACACAACATTTTATCCTAGGAAACCCTCATGGGGGAGAAAACCCAACATAAATTTCCTCAATAATAGATTTCCAATACAATTCCAAGACTAAGACTAAAACACCAAAGACAAACCAAGACTGAGCATGTGCCTCTCTTATCCTTCCTCCTGCAATTGCAACTGCCTTCAAGATATGTGCACTAGATGAGTGATTGAGTGTGTTCAAATGAGACACCAACCTCACATATGAATACAAGTGTGAGATGGTGCTAGGGTTGTGTCTCTTCACTTGGTTGAGCCGAATTCTCCTAGAAGTGGCTAAAACGACTTTATAATTACTAGGGTCCGACCTTTCAAATACCACTATACAAATACAGTTTGACCAATTCACAAAAGGGGAGTTGATCTTATACAATACCCGACTTGATCAATCTGCAAAAGGGGATTTGATCTATAAAATAATAACTCAAATATAATTAGAATATTCTTAGAAGTTACAATATTTCAACACTCCCCCTCAACGAGAAGGGTATTTTACTAACATGAATCATTACAACATCATCAAGAGAAGGAGAGGGAAGCATCATCATCAACATCTGGAACATTGACTGATACATCTATAAATCATCAGAAGTTTTTTCTCATCATCAATATCATCATCCTTTACAACATGGAGATGGAGTATCATCATCATCAACAACAACATGAAACTGGAACAACAACATTGTTAAGAACCAAATATCAATATACCATAGAAAAACCTCATAAAAAGTACTCAACGCCTTGAAAAAGAGATAATTTCAGATAATAAGCCTCTTCGAGGGGGCAACCTCCTTTTACCCCACTTAAATGTTCAAGTACAACTTGATTCAAAATGAAAATGTCTCCTTGGTATATATAGGAGACTAGGAGGTATAATTACAACTAATGGCCTAAAGCCGACATAAATAAAATAACATTACTAATATAATATGCCCCAATTAAGGGGTAATGAGCCAATATTAGGG
>ML790287.1:776414-786887 GCA_009831015.1 Picea engelmannii | reverse complement strand
TATGTCCCTATGCATTTCTTCACCTTCATCAAGAGTCCAAGTAGGATTTTCTGGAGGCTTATTTGGTGTAGAAGTTCCCTTTTTTGGTGGCATGTTGGCCAAGTATCACTTTTGAACCTTGATTTTGAGGTGGTTTTGCTAGAAAATATTTCTTTTGTTTTATCTCCCAAGTTTCGGCCCTTCTGGGTATGAAACTTTCTCTTATGTAGTTATCTGATATTTCTTCTCTGCAATGCCATAGGTCTGATCAAAATTAGATGTGCCAAGTGGAATTTATGGTAACTTCCCCACAACTTACCGATTTTTGTCCTTTCCAGGAGATCTCACTTGTATAGCATGCCCCGCACAAAATGATTGATATAAAATTCTTAAACTCACAACATAAATACTATAGACTGTCCACGATCCAATGAAACCAATCCCACTCAATTTGGATACTCTAGGAAGAATGTATGATTGTTTTACCTGGAACACCTTCTTGAGACTAGTCAATAGGACTAGTCAGATACCCTATCTTACACAGGGTGTATTTACAAATTTAATATGAACTAGAAGTTGAATTTTTTACCACAGATACTTTACTAATTTCTGTAAACATCCTCCAGAATTTAGGGTTTGAAACATTACAAAGAATTTTTTATATGGAAAATTATGCAATGACTTAGTTCAGGATGATTCCATAATCCTATCTTATACAGGCTATATCTACAAAAGTATAAGGCCTCAGGAGTTTAATTTTGAACCCAACGTACCTTGATCTGTCTACTAAATATCCTCCAAGTTTTTCCTTTTGAAACGTTGTAGAAAAAAAGTTATAGCGAAAATTCCAAGGTGTCTCAGATGTAGTAGCGAAACCCCAAGACCTTGAGCTTTGATACCATATGTTAAGAACCAAATATCAATATAGCATAGAAAAACCTCAGAAAAAGTACTCAACGCCTTGAAAAAGAGATAATTTTGGATAATAAGCCTCTCTGAGGGGGCAACCTCCTTTTACCCCACTTAAATGTTCAAGTACAAGATGATTCAAAATGAAAATGTCTCCTTGGTATATATAGGAGACTAGGAGGTATAATTACAACTAATGGCCTAAAGCCAACATAAATAAAATAACATTACTAATATAATATGCCCCAATTAAGGGGTAATGAGACAATATTAGGGCTTAACAAACATCATCAACAACACGAAGATGAAACAACATCATCAACAACACAAAGTTGGAACAACATCATCATCAACATGTGTGGCAACAAAATGAGTCAGGTGCATCAACGACCACATTTGTGCTACTCTAACAGACCATCCTTACTGGACCTTCAGGATATGCCTAGGAATCATAAGATTCCCTAGGATATAAAATCCTAACAATCTACCACGTGGTGCTATGACAGACCATCCTTACCTGACCTTCGTGATCTGCCTAAGAATCATAATATTCCCTAGGATACAAGATCCTAACTGAGCTATTACTACTAACCACAGCTGGCATATACATGCACAGGTACTCTGACAGACCATCCTTACCGGACCTTCGGGATCTGCCCAGGAATCATAAGATTACCTAGGATATAAAATCCTAACAGAGCTAGTCGTTGTTGGTCAAGATAACATAGTATCATCAACATTACTCCCCCTTTAACGGGAGGTCCTTTCAGACTACACCAAGCTTGTCTTGGAAGTACTCAAACTTCACACGAGATAGAGGCTTGGTCAACACATCTATAACTTGCTCATCTTTGCCAACATATTGGGGCTTTACATCTCCCCTCTACACCATATCACGAATGTAGTGGTATCAGATCTCTATGTGCTTCGACTTATCATGGAACATTGGGTTCTTCGTCATCTTTATACAACTCTGGTTATCACATAGAATCACTGTGGCTTCCATCACCAGATCGAACATACTGTTGACAGGCATATGTGACACACCGTCAACTGGAAAAGAATAGTCTGGTCCGAGGTTGTCTAAATAACCCAAGCCATTTGGAATAACTACCACAGGTGGGTTTAACGACTCTGTTAGCTGATAAAGGGATCTAATAAATAAATGAAAATTTGTTTAATATCCTAACTACTAATTATCATATTTCGAGTATTTACAATGATCTATTAGATTGGATAACCTTACACTTAATTACATAAATTCACAAAATTTACAAGTTTTACATGGGTACAAGATTTACCAGTAACCTTGTAAACTAAGGTTGTACAAGAGAACCAAATCTCATGCAAAATTAAATAGTTCTAGAACATACTACTAATCTAATTTTAACCTTGAAACTAAAAAAAGGAAAATAAATCAATGTAAATAATAATGCTTTAACTTAAATAAACAAAGTATTTAATATTAAATGTTAATTTACATTCACAAAATATAAATCAAAACAAACAGAAAATCATTAACATATAACTCGCTAGTATTTAAAGAGAACTTTTGGTTGTGCCTTCCTGTATAACGTTGTTGCTCCAACAACCTGTATGTTAAGAGAAATCTATAAAAAAAGGTTGTGTAATTCTAAGATTGTGACAATGTCAGGATGAAAATCACTTTGACTGATAATTTAAATCTTATTTAAAATGCAGAAAGAACAACTTTCAAATCATGATTCTTAGTGAAGATATAATGGACTAATCGACAATAAGAAAAATCTCAGTTGAACAATTATATATTTACAAATCCGAATTACATGAATCAACTCAATATAATACAATATTTGTATCAAAATAATACAATCACCAAGACCAAGATAATTGGGATAATAGACTGTTAAAGATTGACAAAAGTAATACACAAATGATAGCAATTAATCATGTATTGATAAAACAGACTAAAGCTAATTTAAATCAATGCATAATAAATTAATCAAAGAATATGATGATATTATAATGAAAACAAAACCATTTTACTCACAGGACAAAAGCCATTAAGAAATCTGAAATTTCATATTCTTCTTCGAAAATACTGGTCCATTCTCCAAAAATTCCAACCATCAGTTACTCCTTTTGAAAAGAAAAAGTTTACAAAATAAATAATATACAAAAAAGAAAGGATAAAAATCCTCCTCTGAATTTCTTGGATCTCCTTTGGCACTGAACTTTTTCATATATTTATGCAATGAATGAATAGTCTAGGCATCACTAACAATTTCTGCCACCTGAAATTTGTCTTGTAAAGAAATAAAAATATCTCTCAAATCGTGTGTTTGTTTGAGAAAAATCTTTTGTGTAAGCTAAATGGGTCCATTCTGCAGATGGGTTTTCAAGAGTTTCCGTAAAATCGTTATTCTTTTCCCAGAAATAAAGATTTGATTTCTCCTCCTTAGAAGTGAAGCAATTTTTTAGTTTTCTCATTTCAATCCTTTAGCAACTATTCTCCCAAAACAAGCAATTCCAACTCTCTTCCATCATCTGGAGTATGAGATTCTGTAAACAAAACAATCAAAACAATTATTAATAATAGCAAACAAAATCAAACAAATAATTTAAATGTCTTTCATGCTAAAAAAATCAAACCCTAATAATAACAAAAATATTTGAGAATAACAATGGAATGTTCCATTATGTATTGTTTTAAAAGAAATATTTAATTATTAATATAATAAAGCAATACGCCCCCCCCAAAAAAAAACTCATATTTATGCTTATTTTACAAATAAACTATAAACGAATGTACAAAAATGAATTGTTAAATCATTGGGCCACTTTTCTATTTAATTCACTATAAACAATGAAATTCTCAATTGTTTTATTAGCCTCATGTCTTAAACATAGTGTAACATGTAATCAATTCAGTTTTTCGAATTACGTGGTTATTAAGAATGATCGTTAAAACAATTAATGGCAAAGAACTTTGCATAATGACCAAGTAATAACAAAAATGACTTGAAAACCATAACATGATAGTAACAATAAATTTTATAGTATTGGCCTTTGTAATGTCATGTAATTCAAACGAAAGGTCCAAATACATAACCATTTTTCATAGTTTTAAGTCATGATAAGGATTGTGACCATTAAGACTAAGACCAAAGAAAATCATGTCTTGATTATTCATCGAAATATTCTTCTCTAGATCATGCTCAAATGAGATCGTTCCTTTTTGAAATATCATCAAATAGTATTAGGAAAACAAGAACAAGTGTATACAAGTAATAATAAATCTATTCTTGGATTCCATTATCGAATCATGATGATAATGGGATTTTTCATTCATTAACCAACATAGAAGACCTGAAAATAAAAACATGTTATGAAACCATTTTCTAATCATTGAAAGACATCACAAAATCCTTCATACGCTTGTTTTGAATTTTCATGTTGAAAATCAAGAAATTCAAAATGAAAAATAATCGATACATTAATGAAGAACCAATGTTAAATTCACTTTCGATAGTTAGCATATTCAACATGTCCAGTGGAAACATTTAAATCACAAAATATTCACACAATTCAAAGAAAACCGCTCAAATAAGAAAAAATCAGAAAAAGATAAAAGGACTATCAAAAGACCAAAAATCCAGTCGATACAATTTTATGAATTTATTAAATTACAAGCCAACTATCACACCAAATTAATCCATAAAATCATGTTCTTGGATCAAGTAAGATAGAGTCAGATGTTATGAAAGAGATATTTTTGAATGGTCAAGGGGGTCTCCTTGAATTTTTTGTAAAAATTCAAGGGGGATTGTTGGGGGGCCAACACATACTTGTCAACAACTTCTGAAGCCATATGGTTCACAACTGGTGGAACATGCTGCAATGTACTCTTATTTTTTCGTGCTGAGAGAAATACTGGATTTATTCTCACTTTTCCATGAAGCCATGGATGACCCTAAACTAAAACAACATCTTGAAGTGCTCTTTCTGTCTAAAGTACTTCCAGCCCAATCTGAATTAGTATAACCATACAGTTTGAATTCATGATATATAGTATAACAGAGACCATATTCCAATGTACCCTTAAGGTATCTCATCACATGCTTTGTAGCTACAAGGTGAACACGTCTGGGCTCCACCAAATAATGACTCAAGGTCTTCACAACAAAGCGTATATATGGCCTGTTATTCGTTAGATACATCAACGATATAATAATATCTCTATATAGAGAAACATCAACCAAATCTAATGAAGTATCAACTAGGAGATTCAAATTCATTTTCATGGGTGTGTTCATGGATTTACATTCCAACATGTCAAATATCTTAAGTATTTCAACTGCATACTTCCCTTGGTTAAGGAATATCTTCTCTGGGATCTACAAAACTTCAAGACCTAAGAAATAATGCATCGGGACTAGGTATTTCATCTCAAACTCTGCAACAATATTCTTCTTGCAATCTGTGATGAGATTTTCTTCTCTTGTCAAGAATAAATCATCCCCATAAAGTAGCAATATAACTAGCTCGTCATTCGTAACCTTGAAGTATAGTTTAGGATCATCTTTACTCTTGGTAAATCCCAAGCTTGTCAGGAAACTATCAATTCTTCCATACCAAGCTCTAGGAGCTTTCTTCAATCCGTACAGAGCTTTCTTCAACCTGCAGACATGAGTCTTTCTATTTTCAACTTCAAACCCTTTTGGTTGTTCTATATACACTTCTTCTTCAATAACACCATTTAAGAAAGTTGTTTTCACATCCATTTGGTGCAACTTCCACTTCATTTTGGATGCAAGAGCTATGATGGTTCTGATAGAAGTGTATCTGTCTACAGGATAAAATGTTTCTTCATATTCAATACCTTCCTTTTGAGAAAATCCACGAGCCACAAATATTTCCTTATGTTTTTCAATACTTCTGTCTACTACATGTTTTATTTTGTATATCCACTTAGAATATACCACATCTTTGTTCTTTGGTCTAGGAACTAATTATCATACATCATTCTTCATAATGGACTAGTATTCGTATGTCATGGCGTCCATCCATTGTTTCTTTTGAATGGCTTCCTCAAAGAAATTAGGTTCCTTTTCTATGAGATCACACATCAAGTCCATATAGTTGGATAATGGCTTAGGTTTCTTTCTTTGTATCATGGTTCCTTCTAGGGCACCATACTTCTCTGCATCTTGAATAATTTATTTCACCCAAGTTGGCTTTCTCTTGTGAGAGATCGTTATACAGGGAGGTTCTTGAGATTCTACCATATCATGATCTTTTGAAATCTCATCATCAGGGGTAACTGCAACTTCCTTTACGGGTTTTGCAACTTTGGGAGCTACAGGTTCTTTTCATATACTTCTTCAAGATGGCATTTCCTTGATCTTTTGAGTGTTGCATATTCATCAAAGGTTACATCTCTACTGATATTAATATGACGATAATCTGGTATGTAAATTATGAAGGCCTTAGAGGCCTCACAATATCCAAAAAATATTCCCTTCTTTCCTGAAGGATCCAACTTAGTTATCTTTTCTTTTGGAATGTGTATAAATATTGGACAACCAAATATTTTGAGATGTCTTACTTCTGGATTCTTTCCAGTGAACATTTCTTTGGGAGTTTTGAATCCAAGTGCACTATGGGATAATTTGTTTTGGACATATACTATTGTTCTTGCTGCTTCAACCCATAAGTGAATTAGAAGATCTTGATCGTGAATCATAGTCTTTACTGATTCCATAATCATTCTATTCTTTCTTTCTACTACACCATTTTGTTGAGGATTATAGGGAGTGGTGAGATCCCTCTTAGTCCCAACATCTCTGCAAAATCTTCCAAATTCATTTGAAGTGTACTCTCCTCCATTGTTTGACTCAAGTATCTTGATTTTCCTTTCATAAAGGTTTTCTACCAAGGCTTTGAATTCCTTGAACTTTCCAAGTACTTCATCTTTTGACTTCAAGAAATAAACCCAAGTCTTACGAGCGTAATCATCAATAAAATATACATAGTATACATACTCTCTTAGAGAGGTTGATGGCATTGGACTGCATACATCTGAGTGGACAAGTTCCAAGATTCCTTCTACTTTAATGTTGCTCTTTGGAAAATGATTCTTTATGTTATTTCCTTGTGCACGTCCCTTGCATACACCTTCATGATCATCCTTTAGTTCTGGTAAACCTGTAACTACCTTACTTACATATGGTAAGGCTTTGTAGTTGGTGTGATCTAGTCTTTTATGCCAAAGTTCAAAAGGAATTTCAGTAGAGTGAGTCAAAGCTACATTTGAGTGATCCTTTAACTTATACAAACCACCTTCTTCTATTCCAATAACAATTGCATCTTCTATAGTCTTTCCTTTAGACCAAATAAGAACTTCATCATCTATGAATGTAAAACTAAAACCTTTCTTATCTAGGGCTGAAATATAAAGTAAGTTGTTTTTCAAACCTGCTACATAGAGTACATCCTTCATTCTCATCAGAGTTCTTGAATCAAGTTTGTAGGTGGCTTCTCCCATTCCTTTGATTGGGTACTAATAATCATATCCCAATGAAACTTTCTAGGGGGATTCCTTCTCCATAAGTCTAGAGAGATTGTTATTCTAACCTGTCATGTGCTTAGAGGCACCACTATCTATGGGCCAAGTATCATCTCCAGGTGTTACAGATTCTGAGAGAGAAGAAAAAAAAAACATATTCTTCAATATATTTTTTATATAACTTGTTGGGTGGCTCATCATCTTCAAATGCATGGGCATAATGTCTTTTGTTATTTCTCTTCTTTTATTCTTCCCTTATCGAAGGACAATTCTTAGCAATGTGTCCCATCTTATCACAATGATAACATTGGTAGGAGGATAAATCTTTTCTGTTTCTTTGTCCCTTATGATATTTATGGAATCTCTTTGGGGAGTTAGACTATTTATGAACGTGAGTCTCCTTTTGAAAATGAGAATTTCCCTTTCGACCCTTAGCCTGAGCAGTTAGGTCTTGATATTCATCTCTTAATAGAATGGCTTCTCGATTAGCCACTCTTGCTTCTTATTGAACACATTCTTCCCATAAACTGTCAAATTAGAGTTTCTCTTTTCTTGCACAAATAGTTTGGATGAAGGCATCCCAAGGTATTGTGAGACCATTAAGAGTTGTCATAACGAGTTCATATTCATCTAAGTTGTCTCCAATTTCCTCTAATTGTTCCTTGAATTGAGAAACCCTAGAGAAATAGTCTTGAACTGTTTCTCCTTTTTGGATCTTTGTATTCTTGAGTTGGGTTCTCAAGTTCATCTTCCAATTGATGTTCTTTCATTCATACATTCTAGTTAGGGCATCAAGCATATATTTTGGATTATTCTTAGAAGACACTTGATGGATCAAGTGGTCTTTAATGGAGTTTTAAATGATCCTTTTAGCCTTAATCATATCCTTCTTGTAATTCTCTTTGACTGCATTTTCTTCTGGTTCCGGTACATTTTCTTTTATGAATTTTGCAAGGTCATTCTCTTCAAGAATGAGTCCAATTCTATACTTCTAGGCATGGAAATTTTCCACACCTTCTAACTTGTCAAAAAGCTTGTTTCTTGTAGACATATTGACCTGGAGCTAAGAAAATGACCAGAAAATGAAAGTGCTCAACAAATGAAACTGAGCTTACTAGGAGATGTGATGGGTTGAGGCAAGTTTGTTGGAGCTAACTGTTTTTTAAAAGTCCAAGTTTTACCCCTTGAAACTTGACCTGCACAATTATGGACTGGTACTTTTGGTACTCGTTTTGGTTTCCTGGTTTTCTAGTACCAGTCAAAACTAGGGTTTGACTTTCCAAAGAATCTAGCCATTGAAAAAGTTCTCTCAAGCTGCCAAAAGATGCGCTAGGGAAAGGCGCACTTCCTAAGGTGGTCTTTGGTAAAAACATCCTCTTCAGTAAGAAGCCCTAATTTTATTGTACAACAATGGAAACATCAAGATACCAAGTGAAAGATGCTCTATTCATTCAAACTCTGATACCATGTTAAGTTTTTATTGTTGTTATTAGGTTACTTCCAAATTACATGAGCATTCAATGCATTTCCAAAACAACAGTATAAAGAGGATCATTGAAAGAAACACAATCACAAGGTACTCAAAATTTTATCCTAGGAAACTCTCATGGGGGAGAAAACCCAACAAAAAATTCCCCAATAATAGATTTCCAATACAATGCCAAGATTAAGACCAAAACACCAAAGACAAACCAAGACTGAGCATGTGCCTCTCTTCTCCTTCCTCCTGCAACTGCAACTACCTTCAAGATATGTGCACTACATGAGTGAGTGAGTGTGTTCAAATGAGATACCAACCTCACATATAATTGTGAGATGGCGCTAGGTTTGTGTCTCTTCACTTGGTTGAGCCAACTTCTCCTAGAAGTGGCTAAAATGTTAAGAACCAAATATCAATATAGCATAGAAAAACCTTAGAAAAAGTACTCAACGCCTTGAAAAAGAGATAATTTTAGATAATAAGCCTCTTCGAGGGGGCAACCTCCTTTTGCCCCACTTAAATGTTCAAGTACAACATGATTCAAAATGAAAATGTCTCCTTGGTATATATAGGAGACTAGGAGGTATAATTACAACTAATGGCCTAAAGCCGACATAAATAAAATAAAAATATAATATGCCCCAATTAAGGGGTAATGAGCCAATATTAGGGCTTAACATGCCCCTCCCCTTGAGACAAGTGTTGTCTACAACGCTTGATTAACTCTGGATGCTTCTGTATAAAAGACTCATCTTCCCAAGTGGAATCTTTAGCCGGTAGTTTCCTCCATTTAATGAGATACTCTGAAATGGATCTATTCCTCAACTGGTGAATTCTTGTGTCAGTGATGGCTTCATGCTCCAATATGATTTTTCCTTCCTCATCAAGTTCTAGCAATATAGTTTGAACTGGGATCTTGTCGCCTATAATCTTCTTTAAGCATGAAACATGGAAAACTGGGTGTACTCATGAAGATGCAGGCAACTCCAATTTGTATGCCATAGTACCAATCTTTTGCAACACCTTATAAGGGCCATAGTACTTTGGTGATAATTTGTTATCCTTCTTGGCTTGCTTGAGGGACATCTGTTTATATGGTTGTAGTCTTAAAAACACCCAATCCCCTACTTCAAAACTTCTTTCACTACGATGTTGATTTGCTTGTTGTTTCATGCGATTTTGTGCCATGGTCAGGTTGTCTTTTAAGATTTGGAGAACTTGTTGTTGATTCTCGATGTGATCTTCCACTGCTTGAACCTTAGATTTTTCTTTTAGTGAAGAAGTGATGGAAGGAGGGTGGTATCCATAAAGTGCCATAAATGGTGTCATTTTTGTTACAGTATGAAAGGAAGTGTTATACCACCATTCTGCCAAGGGTAACCATTTGAACCATTGTGTTTGTTTATCAGAGACAGAGCAATGAAGGTAGCCTTCCAGACATTTGTTCACTATCTCGGTTTTTCCATCAGATTGAGGATGATAGGATGAGCTATGAGCCAATTGAGTACCCAAACAAGAAAATAATTATGTCCAAAAATGTCCAGTGAAGATGGGATCT
>ML790287.1:717200-734331 GCA_009831015.1 Picea engelmannii | reverse complement strand
AGAAATGAAAAATAGTATAAGAGTTACACCAATACACCACAATACACCATGCACAATATATGAGAAATAATCAATAGTTATTGTTCAAGGGAAGTAATGACTTCCAAAGGTAGCTATAGCTTCCAAATGTAAAGGGAGGGATACACCTCCAAGAGGAAGTTACAATCCTCCAATATCAAGAGACAGTTGAATTCTCCATCCTTGCCCCTTCCTTCCACCCAAGAATATACGAGAGATAATAAAACTTTACATTAAATCATCACCATCAACCAATCATCACATAGAACCTGATAATGCTTCTTGAGACTTCTTCAATTTCTGCAATTATTCAATTCTTGGAGTAATATGATCCTGTATATAATATTACTCAATGTATTCTTTGAAAATCCTCCAAGTTTCACTCCTTGAATCCTCCCCAAAAAGAATTTATAGAAAGAATGGTAGACTTTATTCAATTATGGTCTATTCAAGAGACTGAACTTGTACAGAATGCCCCACGCTCAATATTTAACATATGATTCTGAAACTCACACACAAGAAACTAAATTCTGTAATATTTTCAATTAAATTTGTCCCATGTCATTTGGATTCTCGATGAAGAAGTTATGACGGTTTTACCCAGAACACTTGTTTATTGACTAGCTTCAGGACTAGTCACAAACCCTATCTTCCATAGAGTGTATCTCCATAATTATAGAGAATCAAGAGCTGAAATTTTTACCATAGGTACCTTGATATGTCTTCTCAATACCATAGCAATTTCACCATCTGAATAATTCTACAAAAAAAATCATAGAAAAAATGGTAAGATGACTTCAAAATAACATACCTTAGAGCACATCACCAAAAGACTTCATCCTCCCTTGAAATCTGGCCTTCTTTACTTCTTATTTCCTATGAAATTCGACTTGTATAAAATGAATGTATACTGATGTTTATTTATACCATTTATGTCACTTCCTTTTAATATTAGGGTCGACCCGACACTTTCTTATTTTGTAATTCTTTTCTTTAATTATCTTCAGGGCCTACATGTACTTCCTTCTTCAATTCACTTTGCCATCTTCAAAAATTCATTTCTCCTCAACCATGTGGATCCATGTGACGTGCCACATACCACCAGAAACAACATGATGTATACTATCCATTCATGGGTGTTGTATATGCATGTGCATTATCCTTCATGTCCAAATACCTTTATCAAACTTGCGGTCCAAAACCCATGACTAGGGTTGACATCAATGACAACAATCAATCTTTCAACAATTCTGTCAAAGTTTAAAAGAGATACCTGTGTGGAAATATCGTTATTTTATCTTCATACATCATATGGTCTATGGGTCATTCCTTTTAAAAGGAAGTCTGTATATATTTATGCACACGGATATCAAGCTCAAGGTTACATTTTTTTTTGGTTGACTGTTGTTGTCGATTCAAGACTATGTTAATTATATTGTCGAAGACTTGTGTGTTTGATAGACTCATCAAACGTTCTTTGGTTCTGTCCAGATTTAAAATGAACATGTGTGTTTAAATCAGGCCTGAATTTTTTTATAGGACAATGATTGTTAATTGTTTATCCTAGGTGTATTATTTTTTGATTTCCAAGGATGAATGTTGGGCATAGATAACAAGGATCGTTGTGCATGTTTTGGTTATTTTAAAGAGATCAACGTTAGCACATGTAGTATTGTCGTTCGCATGGTTACAATGTTACTGTTGAATTGGAAATGTTGCATAAGTCATAATACACAGACTGTTATAAATTGAAGATTTATGGGAAATTAAATTGTTTTATTGAGACAACAAGCAGTTTGTGTGCAATTGAGGAACAATGAATGTTTTGGTCTTGGAAGTGGATTCTTTTTGGATTGAATTTGAAATAGAGTTATGATCGTTGATTGATTTAATTTATTTTATGAACAATATCCTTTAATTCCCTCTCATTTTCTCACTTTTTCTCTCATTATAAATCCCCTCATGATCCCAAATTCATTTTGCACTTCCTGTTCACTAAAATTAAATTAAAACTCTGTATGGCAGTGATAAAAAATGACACAGAGATAGATGGTAGCTGATATGTTTTGATATTGTTTTACAGTCAGTTATTTAATGAATTGTCGAGTAGTAATCATGTTCTTACTCCCTGTCATGATATCATTTTTTCGCTCAATACAATCCCACCAGAGATCTAATGAACCCTATTTCACCCCTTTCTCATTTGACAATTATTAAATAAATGTTATGGATTGGATTGCATGGGTCTGATGTTAATTGTTGAGCCAAAATTTGTTTCATATTAAGAGAATGTCATGTATGGTATGTTTAGAGATAGTTTCTAATAATTGATACATACATGATGAGCTTATTTAGCAGAGGAAGTCATGGTCGAAACAATAGGGGTAGAGGAAACTAGAACAAAGGGCCTAGAGGGACCAAATTCTCAATACATTTCGATGTCGACACTCAAGAGTTAAAACAACTCTTTCAAGATGGATTTTTCAATTAGATTGGAAAAGGGATAGTCCAGCCTAGACCAGAGAGGCCTCCCTTCCAGCCCCAACATCTCCCTAGTATCCCTGTGTCGCCCCATGTATCTGTGCAACCTGAAGTTCCCGAGAATTATTGATGGCAAGAGATTGTTAACCCATCAGTCTCCCACCATTGCGGCTGGCCAAATTTGTCATTACCTCCACCTCCTCCACCTGTTAACCCAAATGTTTAGATTGCCTCTGCACACTCACCTATACAGTCCTTCCACACAAGAAAAAGACTCAAAACCGAGGCCCACCATATGCATGACAAAGGAAAATTTATTGCTTCTCCCTCCTCCCCTTCAGGTGACTCAACCAAGTCAGTATCATCTTGTATGCACTTGAGAGATGATTTCTCCCATGTCGTTAGTGAAATCAGGCCTCAAGGTTCTACCCAACCTAAGGCTAATTCAGGGAAGTCAAAAGGAGATAGCAACAACAAGGGAAAAATTGCCTCTCAAAGTGGCAAATATGGTTTTTCATTATGTGTTTATTATTGATTTATTCAGGACAGTGGATTGCTGAAAGTTTTGGACAACAAACTATTTTTGGATATTGTAGATATTTACATGTTTGGATATAATTTGAAATATATTTGATATTTAAATTTCAAATTGTGAAAATAATTATGGGAGCCACAAGGAGGCATGTGTTTGATCGATTTTCTAATTATGTTTATTTTGTTAAGAAATAAAGGGAGTCACAAGGGGTCCCACCTACTAATTATTATTTAATAAAACAATCTTAATTATTATTATTATTATTATTTCTTCCCCTAAACTAAAAGTTAGTTGAGTTTTAGTTAACTTAACTAAATGATGTAGTTGAACTACTTCAACTAATTTGGAATGCATAAAATCCAAATGAGAAGGAAGAACAAGGGGAGAATAGAAGGATAAATCATACTAAGGTTTTCTCTTGAGTTTTATTGAGATAGTTCAATTTTCATTCATTCTTCAATTCATTAAAAGCCTAATTCTCTTTTATGACAACAGGGTCCTATTGTAGACAACAAGGTTCAATGATGAACCAAATCATTCAAATGCTTGTTTCAGAGGTGTTGATCTATCTTTGATATTCTGTGTAGACTTGTCTGTTTATGAATTAAATTTCATGACTGATAAAGAATATTGTGAAGAGTCAAGTGGGCAACAGTCTGTGGCAAGCTGATCCAGATTTCAAAGTTCAGTTTTTACTTCTTGTCAGAGTCCTTTTGTATGGTTTTCATCGGGGATATCTAAGTTTGTACCTTGGTCCATGCCCCCACAAGTATTTTTGTAAAGAGAACAATTATTTTGATTTCTTGGAATGAAATAAAGCGATTTATATTCTATCTCATCTGTATTAATATGTGACTTGGTATTTTTTCTTTTGATCTCAACATTTACTTTTTGCAATCTGTTAATTCAGAAAATTATATAAAAATGTTATATTTTGAAAGAATCTTTTATTTAAAAAAATCATCCTAAGCCCTTGTAATTAATACTTGTGGATTGGGAAACAATGTTTGAGGATATAAACATAGGGTAATATTCTCGGTTATCTTCTCTTAGCCAAGAAAGATTCGAGAATGATTGAGGAATATAAATTCATATATTTTCCTCAACATTTATTTGGCGACCATACTGGGAAGATCTTACATATCTCTCTGGTTGATTGTATGATGATCATCATTTAATTTTTTTATATTTATGATATTGATTCTTTGACTATTTCTTTTCTTCATGACTGTACATGTTGCAAGGCAGCCCAATATTGAGCCTGGTCTTAAAGATCAGACCAACATTGCTTTAAATTTTTTTAATACCATCTTAGAGACTGCTAATACCTAGGTTGATCTTGAATGCTCATGGGCAGTGATTGAACAAGACATAAGTGTCTGAGAACGTTGGGAATATAGGAAAAGACAACATAGGAATCAACGATAGCTTTCTTTTTCCTATAGTTTTGATCTTCTTTTCATGTCCTTAAACCCTCGTATCTCTAGGAGAAGAAGAGGTTTATCACTTGAGATCAATCCTATTGTTGAAATAGGAAGAATAAACATTGTTTTGTCAGTCCAACAAAGTACTCTAAGGAGAACTTTGTCTGATTCAACTGTAAATAAAGTAGGTGTACATAACTTTAGACACGCTGTAAAAAACCCCCCATTTTTTTTATTTATGTAAAGATTATGGACAAAATATCCCATTGTTGTCTCATTGACGACGGTTCGGGCCCAAGTGTAATTTTGAAGATTATTATGGAAGATCTAGGCTTGTCTTGTACAAATGAAACACTAGAAGCATGCTCTCTTATAATAGTTTACAACAAATGACCATATGTTAAATCAAGGACATGACCTTGGTTTTGTGCGCGTATCCTGAAATAAGGACAACCCTTAATATTCGGGTAATTGATATGCCAGTGAGTAATTACTCAATCATCTTAGGAAGAGATTGGAAAGTTCTGACGGGTGGATACCTCTCACTCGATGGGACACACTTATTCGTTCCTCGGAATGGTAAAACCATCATAGTCTTAAGGGAGGGGAGAATTTCACCTTACATAGAAAGCATCCCACAACCTAATGTGAATTATATCGAGGAGTGTTATAACCCTAAAAAGCACCACATATGCATACCTGGCATCAGGCCTTCTTACTTTCCATTTTTATCAAGCCATCATTGAAATCGCTTCTTCAAAAACACTATTTTTGAAGATGTACGTGCTCTGCTCCACTACTTCCCACGTGTGTTCACTAGCTGCACCATTACTGCAAACATATGTACACTAGTTGCACCATTACAACACATGTATACCCACAAAATGTTGCAAAAAATAAAATTTGCAAGGAGATACATGCTTTTGGGTAGTTTCCCAATCAATTGACCGCCCATATCCCGTCACCCAACCGAATAACTATATTTTTGGCATATAAAATAAGGTGTTGGGGTATCATTCCAAAGTTAAGCATAAGAATAGTGAAACTCTGCCCATTTCACTTTCCCCCCTTGCCCCAAGACTTTGCAGCCATATTGTGAGTTTGAGCAAGAATTCCCTATTCTAGCCTCTTTTCCTCCATTTCAAGCCTATGTCATTTCCCTAAAGAGAATTGTGAGAGGAGAAGGACACTTGGATGCAGTTGGATCTTGGTGAAGAGGAGCCCAGACCAGGTTCGAGGAGCATTTGTCAGTCTCATTGTAAGTAACATTGTGAGATTAATATAAAGAAGTACTTTTTCTGTCCCACCATACAATGTGTTCAACTTCTATATTTGATTTACATTTTATTATGACATCTAACCTACTAAGTCATATATAAAATGCATGTTTCTAGTTCTTTTTTAGTCTGTTTATGAATGTAGGTCGGCCTTGGGAGGAGATTTATAGTCGAGGAATGATGAAACGAAAAAGGATCGACATCAGATGTGGAGTGTAAGGTAAGACTACCGGATCCTTATACTTTGTATTTTATACATGAATGTAGGGTATTGTTGGGATAGTTGTTAAAAGTGGGAGACTTTAGACGGTTAGCTCTGCCTGCACGATTGAACCCTAGTGTAGTCCATAGGGGGGTTTCCCACTATAGTACAATTGGCGACCATACTGGGGAGCCTCTAGGGTTTTTACAGGATAGTTATTGGGTGTCTTTAATTGGTTTGTTTACTGTTTTTTGAGTTTCTGTAAGTTTATGTGTCTTTAAGGGATTCTGGTCTTCCATACCAGTACTCCCTGCCTTGTCATCTTGACTGTTAGTTTTATTTTTAGGGAAGTTACAGAGGTGTACGCGGGTTGTAGTGGGTCTGCACGCGTACATACGTGCCCTAACTTTGGACAACCCGTGTACATACACAGGCTGCTGAAGTGTTAGTAGCGTGCTTGTGTCAGGAAAATATTTTTTTCAAAGAAGAGACAATCATCCTCTTCCCTGATTGAAGCCATACTTATCAGGGGTTTTCTTGATCTAGTCCTGGTCTCTATTTTTACAGTCTTTAGCCTAGGTTTGACATTAGTTATCTTTCTCTTTATCAATATTTATTATATTTTCTTGGTTAGGGTTTGAGACAAGTTTCTTGAGTCCTTTCTGATAAGTCTGTTTAGTATTGTTAATGACTCTTTGCAATCCATAGAAAAATAGAAGTTAGTTTTTGGTCTCTTCTTGTATTCACTTTTCCCTTTTTCTTTCTTTAGAAGAAAAGAAAAATAATTCATTTTCAAGTTTCTTATTTTGAATCATTTAAAAAAAAAAAAATTCTTTGTTTGGTAAGTAGTTAGGTTAGTTGTTTTTACTTGTCAGGAAGAAGTGTGTTTTCTTAAGTTCTTTACTGAATTCTTAAAACGCTAATTAGCTTGTAATTGAGCGAAATCTTTTTTTGATTCTTTCTTTTAAAAGATCTTAGAAAAAGTAGTTAAGAAAAGTTCGGTTAAAGAGTTTAAATTTGCAAATCTTTATTTGTCAAAAGGAAGTAGTTTGCTTTCAGTTTCATTTTATGCTCTTCTCTTTCATCTCTTAAAACATGCCATTGGTTTCATACCACCTCCCTGACTTAAAACAACCACTTAAAATTAACGATAAATTAAAATTTATTAGACTTTTTGTTTGTAGGGTCCATCAAGTAGTCTAGGCTAGAGCCTTGATTTAGGTTGGGGAGGAAACTCTTCAAGGCTATCAAACAAACATAGGAGTCTATGCTAGGGAGTGTCAAAAATTCTAGTAAATGTGGAAGTTATCTAGGACCCCCCTCTAACACAGGGGCTAAACATGAGGTCATGTGTAGAAAGGTAGCGGAGATAACCCCTCCAAAGTCGGACCAAGCATAATGGGGAACACATATAGAGGGCTTATCTTGGGATTCTATTGATCGCATTTTCCACAGAGCTTCATGGGTCTCCAATCCATTCGAGGTCCTCATTCGTCTTCTAGAACACTTTATTTCGATACCCTTGATAGGTTTTGGGCTTGATACCCTACTCACTGAGGTCCACTCGACTGTCGAGTGTACCCGCCTGGTGACTGTTCGCGCGTTGACAACCTAGTTGCCATTATTTTAGTGACTTACACAGGTGACTGTGCGGGTATACTACGATACCTAGGGTAGACATCGGGCCACACTTTGCAGAGTATACCTAGAGGGTGCTTCCATATTCGATTTTCACTTGCACCGGTAAGTTTCTCTAGTGTTGGTTGGTGTAACTATTCTTCCAACTAGTTAGTGGCTTGATTTCTTTATCTCATAGGAAATTTTCTAGTGTGTGTTGGTTTTCAATGTTAGTAAAAGCCCTAGTGTGTCATTGAATTTCTCACATAGTGGAAGATCAAGAGCCTTGCCGGTCGCGAAGGCTTTTGGGCCTGCCGCTGGTTGAAGTGGAGCCACCACCGCCACCGCTAAGGCGAAGACTTGACCAACAAGGGTCATTTAAGGCGATCGGGCAGCAAGAAACTGTACTCGAGCCATCCCCAAGAGGAGAACATTTGAATTCATAGGAACCAACCATTTTTTACCTTGGAGCAGAAGCTCTTGGTCCGTAGAAGTCTTCAATCACTGTCCTCTCCTACTCCACTCTACAGACATTAGGTCTGGGGGCAAGGAGCTCTAATTCTCCTCTACAAGGGTCCATGGGGGGCACCTCAACCCCTTATAATTTTTTCCCTTACGACGAGGGTCATATACCTTCGTCATCTCCCTCACTCGGCGACGCTTCTCAACATCCCGTTTGGCTGACCATGAACTACAACCTGTCTGGAGCAGGTAGTTAAGGACATTCTTCCAACACCACGTAGGTGCATTCTTTGTCGTTCTCTTTGTTCGACGCGTTTGGTAACAACATATTCTCATCAGTTGTTGTCTCGGTCGGGGGAAAACATGGTTTTGGATCACAAAATCTTGTGCAGAGTACTATTACTGCACAGGGGGCACACACTTTTCAAGGACCCTGGAATCCATGGAAAGGATCAATTCCCTCATCAGGGATGTCAACCGGAGGAAACCCCGTCCATGGCCAATGGAACCCTGGGCAAGGCTCAACACCTATGCCTGTCGGATCGATAGGGGGAAACCCATTCTAGAACCTTTGGAATGAAACATCGGGAACAATCCCTTCCCAGACCTCAACGTCCTACTACGGGAGTCAGTCGATGATGTCTCAACAAGAGCAGTATTCATATGCTAGCCACAACCATGGCTTTTACCAGAACCCTATTCAGCAACCTAACTTTTCCTGGCAACCTGGTGTCATCCAAACTGCAGGCTCCTTTCCTCATGTACATACTCAACAGCCCAAGATACCTTTTCTGGCAACATTGCATTTGTCAAACTTGTCGATATTGTTAAATGACCTAATCTGTCACAATTTGCATTGGCCATCCATGCCAACGAAGTTTCCCTCAGACATACTGAAGTTTGAAGGTAAGCCTAATGAAGATCCAGGTGATCATGTGACTACCTTTTACCTATGGTTCTCATCCAACTCATTTAAATATGAGTCTATAAAGTTGTGGTTGTTTCAGTGCACTCTTATCGAGAGTTCAGTGGAATGGTACATCGAGCTCGAACACTCAAGATACTCTACGTTTGGAGAATTGGCTATGGTTTTTTTAAACCATTTCCAAATACATGTTAGATACGATGCTGACACCGAATTGCTAGCCAACTTTGAGAAAACAAAGGATGATCATATCTCAGATCACATCCAGGAATGGAGGCATCAGAAGAGTTTTATAAAAGTATCAGTCCCATCAAATTTCTTGTTGGAGTGGTTCATTAAGTCTTTGGTACCTCAGTTATCAAAGGACGTCACAACGTCGGGAGTTTTTTCCGAGGAAGAGGCGATACTCTGAGCTCAACAACTTGAACTAATATATTCTCAGTCTAGTTTACTTTACGAAGTTTTTCTAGATGCACCGCGGTCTATTCTTGATAGGACCAGACCCAAGTCTAGACCAAATGACGATGGTATTGTTGGTTCAGCACAAGCCAAGCCCGTTGATCAGCTGTCAAATCAATTGCAACAATTGTTGATATAGAAGACAACGGCCAGTCAAATCCATGGTTCGACTGCTCCCCCTACTCAAACATCGAATGTACATAGTGTGCAATCGATGAACCTAAAGGCCACCCAGTAGCTTGATGGAAAGAAGAAACAACGAAAGAAGGGTAAGGGGGACAAGAAACCCACCAACAATGTTGGTGGGGGAAACAAAAAGAAGAAGAAGTCAAAGTATCTATGTAACCTTTGCACGAAAGACCATTTGACTCACCTGTGCCCCCAACTCGCAGAGGCCCAAATTTTTTTGGTGCAGTAGTAGCCTGTTATGTTAACGAACCCATTCCCACATGGGAAAAATTTAACTCAAGCATTTGCAAATGTGGATGGGGGCAGTTAGGGACCCCCTTTGTTGTCTAGTAATCCCTCGTACTTCAATGTGTATATGTTGAAAGGTGATGCTCATATAGCAACTAGGGAACATGATTACAGAATTCCAAGCACTTTTGAGAAGGGAAAATAAGCTGAAAACCCATCTATTCCTCTCCAGATCAAGAATACATTGGGAAAAACAATGACACACATCCCAAAAGTTGCGTTCAAGAAATATTTCCATAATCCAAATGTGAGGGCCGCCTAGAACTACTCTGTGGTGGAGGATTTGTCACAAACCCCTTGCGCAACATCTGCTTTGGAGGTCCTCTAGAGCTGCCCTTCCCAGAGAAAGGCTCCATTAGCTACCTTAGGATTCGTTGAGACCTGTAATTCAGGAACGATCATGATTGATACGATTGAATTAAAACCTCGTATCCCCTACCACATGGCATTTCAGATAATAGTGGCTTACAACACGAAAACTTTTACCCGGAACATTTTCCCCACGGTGGTTCATGAGGGAGCCTTGACATGCGTGATGTCATTGGCGTGTTGGAAGGCCATTGGCCAAACCATTTTGTCTCCATCTGTTATCAGAAAAATCAGTATGTGTAGACACTAATAGATCTCCCTAGATCCACTTGGATCTAGAACAAAACAGGACACGACACGACTCTTTCCCTAAGTTGTAGCCATTGAATCTACTAATAGGAAGGAACAAGTGGCATACCTTTATATCACTTCCTTAGATATCTGTTGTTCCCTCTTCACTTTGGTGCTCTCATGAATTCAAGTCCAGGACAACACAAACCAACCAAAGTGAAGATAGCAAAGTATATTCAATGTCAACCTATGCATATGATCAAGGAGTTATGCAATAAAGTAAGAGTGACTTTATGGGAAAGGGACCTGCCGCTGTATCATATTAAATGAAAGTAGAAGATACAAACTGATCACCTTGATGTCACAATCTTCCTTTCATTGAACCTTGGTTCCAACACACACACTTTATCTGCACTTTCATGAAGAAGATCCAAGTCCTCTTGATAGACCAAATAGATCTTTCAAGCTTCTGTCCAAGCAGGGCTCTTCACACAATTATTTCACCAATTCTTCATTCAATCTTGCTTAACCTTTTCCATGAGAAACCTTTCAATATATACGAGAAGGAGAGATGGTTACATGGATGAGGATGATCCCACCAAATCTGAGAAGTCGGTAGAATGACAACCATATGAATGCCAACTCATTTTCTAGAAGATCCCCTTCTAGAACCTTCGTGACCTCTTCTTCTTTCCAATATTAAAAATAGGTTTGCACCCTATATATCAAGCATACTATGAGAAGTTTGCACCATAAGTGTGGGTGGCCTATGAGAATGAAGGATTATCGCACCCTATACCATAGGCAGCCTAGGAAATCATCTTAAAAATATGTTTTTGGAAGAAGACAGGAGCCATTTTTCTCAGGCAAAAGATCCTTGTTGGGAGCCTGAATACATCACGGTTGAGACATCACCAGAGTGACCAAAATAATGTGTAATAGAATGCCCCCCAAAGTATGAGGCCATAATATATGACAACCGAAATACTTTGTAAACTGTGTGTGTGTGTCAGAAACCAGGAGCACACCTAATCGGAAACCTGCAAACAACCAAGCATCTGCAAAATATAATACCAGTTCTGAGGTAGGCATTCCCATACTTAGATCACAGATGAATGAAATCATAAATGTAGGTCATGGCCACCAATCATACACCGTGGATCCATGCCATCAAAATGCTGCATAGCCACCAAGAATACATTGTGGATCTATGTGAGAAGACTTAAATTAAGACGACATAGCCACACGACATACAAACTGGATCTATGTGTCGATGAAAATCATACATACTCCATCACAACCTGGATAAAAAAGATGAGACCCAGGGTCTTCAATCCCATCACCTGAAAGTATGAATCTAGCCATGCGATTACATGTGCTGAAGTCGAACATGGTAGAAACCACTTGATTACCGGTCATTGATGAAACCGTTAACAAGTTCGAGGGAAATCACCATTAATGTTAATGACTCCCAAGGTACACTAGTACAATCCAACAAATGTGAATAAATGAGCTGAGGTCGAACACTCGACGAAACCTCCCGATCAGGAGTCAATAATGAAAACCCACTGTCAAAAGCGAGGAAACCTGCCATTGAGGCATGCAAGTTCCAAGGTACCAGATAATTTCTAAGTCTTTTTTCTAGATAATGAGTTGGAGTCGATGGAACAAGACTCATCACAGGAGGGCCTTGATGTATCCCCCATCAATGACACAAAATAAGTAATAGATTTTGAGGGTAAAACAGAGTACGAATACAGGTTGAAACGAACATAGGGAAGGCTGACATAGTAAGAATGGAAAACTGCAGATGGCCGACTCAATAGAGGGCTCATGTGAACTTCTCTTGAACATATGAATGACACAACAAGGGACTTGACAGCATTGACTCAAAGACAACCCAAGATATGACCTTGTAGCAAGTTGAACGAGAGAAAAATGGATTTCCCAACCCGAATTCAAATGATGAATAGGGGGTGTCATGTTCAAGAGCGATGCTTACTGCCATTAATATGAATATGAAAACACATCCCTTTCCCAAAATTTCCCCCACCATTTCTGGCAAGTACCTCTTTATTTTTACGCAAGCTTGAGGAGGATAACATATGCTTGTTGATGTAAGTTCATCCTTCAGATGAGTCCCTCGTAGTATGTTTAACGAACCCTAGGAAGGAGTGGTTTGATCCCATTACGAGCCTGTCGATGTTTGTTTAACAAGTCCAAGGATAGAAAACTCAGGGGTTTTTCATGTTTTGAGAGTCTGAAAAACACTTAAAGAGAACTCTCTCAGTTCCTTTTTCGTAAAAGAGTTCGATAGGACCAAAAAAGTGATAAACTATCGCCCATCGAACGTTTTGTTCAGATACTTTTATGAGCGTGAACATAACAAGATCACTCGGCCATCTTTTCATTTTTATGGAGTGTGAAAAGAGCTTAAAAGATACTCCTTTGCATTCGTCATTTTTGTGTTACCATGACGAGTACGAAAAGATAAGAAAAGTATACTCGGTTACGTTCTCATGTATTTTCGAGCGCGAGAATGAATGAAGAGTGAGCTTGAGGTTTTTCTAAAAACCCTAAAAAGTAGTCGTACATGTGACAAAAAGAAAAAAAAAACACTCGTACTCCTTCGTTTGGACATCAAAGTTGCTATATCTTCAAAAACCACACTCATAGGACTATTAGGGCATTAGGTTTTATCGACAAAATAATATAAAAAATCAACAAAAATGGTGAAAGTGAATAAATATGGGTAAAAAGGGCTTTTACCATTTCATTGTGATTTTGCCAAAAGCTTTGCCCAATAAACCTCATTTCCCCCCAAATTTCTTTGCTCGATCGCGAGAGGCACAAGCGACCATTTGGCGAACCATCTCCACCAACGAGGTAATCTCTTGATCTCTCACCTTTTCCATGGTTTATTTTTAGTTTTTATTGACAATTTTCAGGGTTTTAGGTCCATTTTAGGGACATAACTTACGCCCGAGCATTCTCGCAGGCTGGCCATGCGGGACCTGTGAGACTCTAGGATTCTCGCAGGCAGCCTTAAAGGCACCTGCCAAAATCTCGCACTGTGCTAAAGGGGCACCTGCAGGGGCCAAAAAATGAATTTTAAAAATGTCTATTGCTCAATAAAAATTATGCCAAGGTTTGAAATAAGTTGATGACCCTTCTCTTATGGCTCTTGTGCAGGTATTTGACCATCACAATGCTGGAGTGGCGAGAAAGAGAACATCAGGAGGAGGATTCCATTGTCAGGAATGACCGGGGTACCGTCGCTTCCCTTCGAGACTGTGGGCTCTTGAAATTCTTTAGGATTCTGGGCATGAGGGCCCAACTCAAATTGTTGGAATACCTAGTTCATATGTGGGACGTGGACCAACAGTTGTTTCACGTGGGAGTCCAGACGTTGACCCTAGATATCGAGGATATATATTTTCTAACAGGGTTATCACGACGTGGGTACCACGCTAGCTTGATTGGTGGCTGAGGTGACAGACTCCATATGAGTGATTATTGTCGTCAGTACTGTGTTCCTGAGGCAAAAAGAAGCAAGGGCAAGGTTTCTATTTGGGGGGTCCAAGACTTGACCCTACGAACCATCTTGTTCACTATAGCACACATGGCTGGGAGAACAGCTCCACGCATAGCTCTCCAGAGCTACTTCCAATACGCCACAGAGTGCACAGAGCCTCAGGTCTTCAACTGGTCGGATGCAGTTCTCCACAGTATGAAGAGGCAATTGACAAAGTGCAGAAGGGGAAGCTTGAAGCAATTTGGGTATAGATGAATTTTTGTGTCCTTCTTGCTCGAGAGAGTCCCATTGCTGAGATTATAGGTTGATTGGGGTTTACCAGCCCCACAGGATCTGAGGATGCTGAGGTGGTGCAACCTCATGGCTCGACACATAGTAGGGCCTATCATCAAGTATAATGATTCATTTTTCGACTGGTTGTGGCCCCAGATGATGATGATTGACAACTACGCATACGCTGGTTTGGATTTCCGAGGGGATCCGGATTTGGCCCTGCTTGAGGATGCTCAGTGGGTTGATTTAGGTAAGAAGTACACATTTTATTCTTTTGAAATATTTTTGTAATTTTCATCATATGGAATGTTTTTGTGTTTATCCAAGAACTAATCAAAACAATCTCTTTTTGATGACACAAATGTGGTGCCATATCGACCTCCGGGAACGTCCCCTATTCAATGACGAGGAGAGGTGGCTCCAGTGGCGAGATGGGATGCCGAAGACTACGAGGCAGTAGAGCAGAACTTAGAGGGGTTGACTGCTGACATCCCAGATATGGCTATTGGGGAGATCCCTAAATGTTACTAGCGCCATACTATGGGTGTGTCCGAGTTTATCAGTCAACTACTTCATAGGGTGGCACGAGCAGTCGTGTGTTATCGTGAGTGTCATCCATGACATTATTTTGTAGAAGCCATGGGATTCGTATTTTTGAGATTTTGGTCCTTGCACAAAAATGTTTTGTAAAATATTTTGATCGTTATATACATATATACGGCTTCTACCGGCTTATCTTGTGTTGTGTTATAAATGTAATGTGTGATTGGTTTATAAATGGCCCAAATGCCTGTCTAACACATAGTTAGCTAATGCATCAGTCAATGTATTTAGACATCTAGGAATGTGCTGATACTCAATATAATCAAAATAATGTTCCAAGAGGTGAATTCGTAATTATACCCGTAATAAACTAGGACTTCAAATAACACAGACATTACTTAGCTGCAGTACTACTAGCTGCGAATCGAGTCGTATAACCAAGTGGCAGATGACAAGAGAAATAACATCAATCAACAATTCGACGACGATGCTATATTTTACAATATTATTGGTCGCACGACCTAGGCACACACCTCGTAGACTGATGAGTTCATTTGTAGGTGCGTAAATTTCCCATGCAGCAGAAGAAAAGTTTTGAGTACTGCGGCTAGTGCCATCGACAAAGCCAATGTGGGGTAGTGAAGACTCCGACATCTGGAAAACAAGCTCAATGTAACATAAGTGGTCGAGGGCAGAGACCAGATAATGAAAAAGCATACTATAGTAACACACAAGAAGTATGATACAATAAAATACAAGCACTCATGCATAGGTGATCTTAGGCATAGTACTTTTTTAAGTATAACCCATTTCTAGGTTCACTCAAAGGGATACCGTCATAGCCCACTAACTCGTAGGATCCTTTCTCCAAAACTTGTCTAACGATATAAGGACCTTGCCACATAGCTTCAAATTTTTCGGCTCCTAGCATATCCCGATCTTGTTCGTAAAGGAGAACCAGATCACCTTCGGAGAAAACGCGAGGCTTGACATGTTTGTTGTATTGGGATTTGACATGTTTCTTTTGGGCTTCTATGACAAGGGTGGCATCGCGATGAGTTTTGTCTAATCGCATGAGATACAATAGACGTTCTTCTTTGGCAGAAGTGTTTGGGAGAAGTTCGACGACTAGCTTTAGGGAGGGTATCTCACATTCAATCGGCAGGATGGCTTCTAGACCATAGACTAGTTGGAATGGTGTAAACCCGGTAGCAGACTTAACGGATGTCTGATAAGCCCACAATGATGAAAACAACATCGTGTGCCAACTCATTTTGTGAATCCCTATCATTTGTCGAAGCATGGTAAGGAGGACCTTGTTTATTGCTTCGACTTGGCCATTGGCTTGTGGGTAATAGGGTGTTGAGTTTTCATGGCAAAGACCCAACTTTTCAGTGAGTTCGGACATCATGAAGTTTATAAAGTGGCTACCATGATCAGTAACGATGGCTTGAGGAATACCAAAACGAGCTATGATGTGATTGAATATGAATAATGCTACAATATTTCCAGTATTGTTGAATGTTGGCATCGCCTCAGCCCATTTTGTAAAATAATCTACGGCTACAATAATGTATCCATGGCCCTCGACCGAGTGAGAGTGACATGTCATGAAATCGATACCCCGTTTCAAAAAAGGACCAACGGAGACCATAGGGTTTAGAGGAGCAGGATGTGATCAGATTTTATTGTTGTAGGTTTGGCAAGCGTGGCATTTTTGGACTGTAATTATACAATCGTTGAATAAAGAAGGCCAAAAATACCCTACTCGTAAGATCTTCTCGGCAGTAGCATACCCAGACATGTGACCACCATAGGCTCCAGAATGGAAGTCATTTAGGGCTTTCTCGGCTTCGTCAAACGTGAGGTAGCGTCAAAAAATGGAGTCAATCCCACGACGATAAAGAGTATCACCGAAGATAATATACTGACGGGCTTGGTAGCATATTTGATGGTGGTCAGTGCTAGACAAAATGGGCTGGAAATTTTGGGTCTAGAGATATATGATGATATCTCCGTACCAAAGGTCATTGGAACTAATCAGGAAAATGGATTCATCGGGTAATGAATCGATTGCTACATTTTCCATCTCAGAGCAGGGAAGGTCGCATATGAACTCAGAAAACACCAAGGATTTCTTAGACTTAGCGCGTGTTGTCCCAAGAGTCGACTCTAGGCTGTAATAGAGCCAAGCCTTAGCACATTTTAAAATAAAAAATTTATTTATCGTTCAGAACTTGACTTGGGTTGCAGCAAGCCAAACCCTGAAAATTTAATTTTGAGTGCACTTCTGACCTAATACA
>ML790287.1:631690-711237 GCA_009831015.1 Picea engelmannii | reverse complement strand
GCAGCAACCAACACCTGCTGGATAATTGAAAGGCTGAAGTTTCCTGTGTAATTATGGATATTCTTCACTTCCGAAGACATAGCCATCTGCTACATGTACAATGTATGTAATCCGGCATCCACTTAGAAATTCCGTACTCAACAGCAATAGCAAGGACAACCTGTACAGTTATATAAAGTCCTGGAACATTATTTCTCCGGTATATTTCAAGGTTTTTTCAGGAGAACTAAGAGGACTCTTAGTTAAGAGGAAATGGTGATCCTCACACATTTAGGATGAAGATACTAAGGAGAGAAAATTCAAACTCTGTTACAACAGCGCGTTCGAATTCTAAATCAAACTTCGGGAGTATTACGATCCATTTGGAGTATTTTCCCCCTAGCAATTGACGTGTAAGAATGTGCTGCATAGGGTTGCAGTTAGAAATTATCGTAGTCTTGTGAGAGAGGATATAGTGTCGAAAACGTTGAACAACTTGGATGGCTGCCAAGGCTAGTTTTTCAACATGTAAATACTTGGTTTCGATAGTCATGAGACTCCGACTCAAGTAATAAATGACATGTTTGTCATGAGAATCATCCTCCTAGACAAGAACCATAGTGATGGTATAGTCTGAGGCTGCAAGATAAAGGAAATAATCCCGACTATAATTAGGAGGGGAGAGTAGTGGGGTACGTGTCAAAGAAAGTTTCAAAGATTCAAAATATTTGTTGGTAGTAGTATCCCATATGAACTTAGAACCCTTCTTGAGTAGTCGTGTAAATCCAAGAGTTAGCTCAACATAGTTTGGGATGAAACAACGGAGAAACTTTTCCTTCCCTTGCAAACTTTGTAACTGGCGAGGTGAGGAAGGAGGAGGGAGATTGAGAATCACCTCGACCTTCAAAGGATCTACCCTAATCCCTTGACATGAAACAATAAAGCCCAGAAGTCGGCCAGATTCTACGCAGAAAACACATTTGTGGGGATTCAAGCATATATGGTAAAACCAACATGGAAGGAAAATGGCATGGAGGTGTATTGGATGATCTACACGGCGCATGGAATGAGAGGGTAAGTCATCGAGATATGGCTGCACAATGTGCTTTATGTCATGAAAGGTGTAAGACATAGCACGTTGAAAAGTTGCACCGGCATTCTTTAAACCGAAAGGGATTTTTCGATAGGCGAAAGTGCCCCAAGGACAAATAAAAGCGGTCTTGTGTTGATCCGCTAGTACGATATTGATTTGATTATATCCAGAGAAACCATCCATCAGAGAGAAGATTTTTCTTTCGGCACAATCATCGACGATCTGGTCAACGAAGGGGGTAGGAAAGTTGTCTTTAGGACAAGCTTTTTTAATGCCCCTATAATCAACGCACACGCAGATTGTGCATTGTTTCTTGTCGATTGGAACAAGATGTGAAACCCAGTCAGTTAGAGCCACCGGGTAAATGAAGCCAGCCTTAAGAAGTTTTTCAACTTCAAGCTTGATAGTGGCTGCTTTACGTGGGTGGACCGGACGAAGTCGTTGCCGGATGGGTTTAGCATCCGGGTATGTCTTAATTTAATGTATCACAATGTCGGGCTCAATACCTGACATTTCTTCATGGCTCTAGGCGAAGACGTCACAAAATTATTTTAAAAGAGACTTGTAGGTGACAATTTCGTCAGGGGAACACGAAGCTCTGATATGCACATTTTCGACAATTCCGGGTTTTATGGATATGTCGAGGGGGATGGTGGGTGAGATATTACTTAAGTTCCCTTCGTAGAACAGATCATGTGTAGACTCAGGAATGGTATAAATGACGACAACAGTCGACGGGGTCGAGATCCATTGGTAACCCTCGATGGTGTGTTGTTCCATGAAGAGGATGGAATGATGATATCCATCGTCCCAAGGGGTGTCTTCCATGGACATAACAAACATAATCATCTCTTCCATGGGAAAAATGACATGGAATGGATCTAGAGATAAATCACCAAGAGAGGGGGTCAAAAGGGTTTCCGATTCAATGGCATGATAAGTGGATTCAACCGGACTTAGTGGCATTTTGTCGCCATATTGAAGATGATCATCTGGGTTGGGTACCGTCCATGGGTTGTAAGATGCAGGGGTTCCTTGAACAGAGGTGGAGATCATGTTGATCAGGGTGACAAACGGATGTGGAACATCGGGTGGTGGTATGGGGAAAGTACCCATTAATGAGGAATCTTTAATAAGACCCGCATCGACATTGTCATATCCGGGGGGTTGCAATGAACGGTATGTTGTTGGTACGTGTATCGGAGTGGAAGAAAGCCAATTGGTCGACGGTCACTACTTTTCCTTGATGTGGGAAATGCGTGACACAGAAAAGAGTTGACACAACTGCACGCATGGAATCAATCCAGCTACAACTGAGTAGAAGGTTGTAATCGAGAGGAGCATTAAAGACCTCCACTTCAACTTGGACCATTTTGCCTTCTAACGTAATAATCAACGAAGCGAGGACACTCTAAGGCTTAAAACTAGAGCCATTGAAGGTTTTGAGCATGTTGTGGGATTCAGTCAAAGGAGGAGAGTCGATGGCTTTCCAGCAGGTAATAGACACGACACAAGTCAAGGCACCCTCATCAATAACTGTTCTACAAATGTTTTTTTCGGAGACAATAACTTGTATTTGGAAGGGGAGTTGAGGGGGTAATCTTGGAATGTAATATTCCAAGTCAAAAATTATTAAATTTGTATCTATAGGGTCGATTCCACCAATAGCTTTCAACAATGCCTTCCATTGTATCGGAAAACTCTGAAGGACTTCGAGGGATGACATCGCGGGCAGTGCTTGGGCCAGATCTTTGACAATACTCTAGTTCTGGGTAGCACACGCATGGGGATTGAAAGACGATTTTTGAACAACACCCTTTGGAGGAGGGTGAAGAACTGTATCTAGGTTCAGTTGTTCGAGATGAAGAGGATCGTTGGTAGGTGGAGTTGTGAGAGATGGTTGAAACAACGAAGGAGGTATCACATCAACCTTCTCTTTGGAGGAAGAATAATCTTTGGCTCGAGTGGTAAGTGTGATGTCATTCTTCTTTGAATCACATGTACACATTAATACATAGGATGTATTGGAGGGGGAAGGTTGGTCATGAATGACCAATTGGGCCTATTGTTGAGACGGGAAGGGTTGTGACAAAACGACCAGATTGGGGGGTTTTGTGGTTCCTTGAAGGAACTTAGTAACCCTGGCTCGTCATGGACAATCCTTAGTGTAGTGATCATCACCAAAGATAAGACAAGGGTATCGAGGTTTGTACTTATCTCTATCGTTAATAGGTGGTGTTTCAGTTTTCTCAGTTTGCGAATTATTTCTGTCCTCCTTATTCTTACCCTTTCCTTTTCTGGATTTGTTTTTGCCGGTGGGGGTAGATTGAATAGAATTTACCTCAGAAGTTTTTTCGGTGGGAGGGGTAGGAGACGGAGCATTTTGAACATCAAAAGAAATGGGTTTGGGGTTGTTGCTAGAGGTTTGGATGGAATGAGGTTGGGCATGGAAAGTGCCAATCACACCATTGGTTGCATGGGAAGCAGCAGGGGTAGTTGAAGTAGAAGAAGTAGAAGCATGAGGCACATCAGGGAGTAAGTTGTAAAGAGTACCTATTTGTGAGTAAACGAGGTCTAGGTATTGTGCACGACTGATTGCCTATTCTTCGGTGACCACTCCACCCATGGAAATGTCACAACTAATGTCATTCACGAATGATTTCGTGAACCACTCTGCCAACAACTGATCGGTAAGTTCGAGTTTGATGAGACGTCGTCTCCGTCACCACTCATGAATGTGATAAAAGATATGGGTGGCCTTAGTTTGTTTGAAATAACTCAAAATCTTGGTTCCCGTTTCGTAGCGAATCGGTAACTGGTAGTGGGTGAGGAAAGCCATAGCAAGGGTGTTGAAGTTGGTGAAGAAGCCTCATGGTAATTCTATATACCACTTCGCGGTGGAACCTGTGAGGGTTCACTGAAAAAGACGTAAATGAATAGAGTCATCCATCAAAGAGTTGGATGAGCACTAGAGGTGAAAAGTCATTACATGATTGTTCAGGTCCTCTCCTGGCTTACCATCAAATTTAGGTATATCGGATGGTAGTTTGGCTGGTATGGCGGGCCATTGAGGAGAGTGATGGATTGGATCATTTAAAATTCTCGACAGATTCGGGAGGTCCAGGGTTTCTAAGAAAGGTAACTGTCTATTCACATGCAGGTGCTGTTGACTTTGGGGGGGAAGTCCCATCAGTAAACCAATGGGACCATAAGAATTTTTCATATAATGCGAAGATTTGGGCAGATTCGGTTGTTGGTGTGGAAGCAAGTAATTCATAGGGTTGTACCCTTGAACAGGGGCGTGGGGTGGAGCATTCGAGCCCCAAATAGGATTATACGTACCTGGATAGGGTTGGCCAGTACTAGGGGGTAATACGAAGCTAGCCTGAGGTTGTTTCCCCCCAGTCAAGTGAGGATTATGTTGTATAAGATGATTCCAATACTGGGCCAAGGATGGAGGTATGTTTTGTCCATAGGGTGGGTTCGGTGGGGGTTGCCCTCCAATCGGGGGTTGTGTTTCGGTTGGGATTTGTCTTGCAAAAGAGGGTTGAGTTTGGCCTCCTTGGTGAAATTTTCCACCAACAGGAATCTGGTAATTCGGTGTGAATGACAGAATAGTGCTACTAGGATCAGTGCCTCCGATAAAGGATGGAAGAGGTCCTTTGAAAGGGGGTGGAGGAAGTGTTGGGATGATTCCACTAGGATCAGTGCCTCCGATAGAGGATGGAAGAGGTCCTCTGAAAGGGGGTAGAGGAAGTGTCGAGATGAAACTGGGAATATGGTGCCCAGAAGGAGTGGAACTGCTAGGAATCCCGAATGAGATTTGGGTAGGAGCGGGAATAGAATCATTCATCGCATGGTCTTCAGGTGGAAGTGGTGGGGTATTTCTGGGCGAAAGCTATGTGCCAACGAGGGCTTGGCCAACCGTTGTAATCCTGGTGTGAGGATTCATAGTATCCGGGACCATTGTGTAATGGACCGTTTGTAGAGGGAGAGTCAATATGTGGTCAGCTGGCGGGGTGTCTGTACCAGGAAAATAATAGGTAGTAGTAAAAGGTATTATGCCTGGATTAGATGTTTCGGGCAGCTCAGGTGTGACAGTGATATCAACGCCTACTCCTGAGCCAAAGAGATCCCGTCTAAAAATGTCAGTAGTCCAAAAAGGATCTTGACCTTTAGGTCCTATGAAAGGTCTGATTGGTGATCCATAAGACTGAACAACTAGATCTCTGGAAGAATTCACTTGAACAATACATCTCTCAGAGTCGGTAGGAAGTTGGAAGTCCTCTCGAGAATTAGTAATTCGGAACTGTTCTAAATATTTATTTCTTTCCACTTGTGGAGTGGCAACGTCTTGGACTTCACTATGTTGAGGAGAACCCTCCAGTGGGTTGGTAGGAAAAGGGTTGAGAACCTTTCAGATCTTCTAGGGGTAGGCCTTTCATTCTACGTGAATGGCATGGAGGGTCAATTGTGATCAAGTTAGAATCTTACGAAAGAAACCCTATGGCCAACTTGGGTAAACAAACAACTTACGTTAGTAAAATCTAGAAAGCAAAACCAAACAAACAAGACCTTCCAATTCCAAAGTCACTAGTTGGTGATGAAATCCAATGTTGCAATGACGAGACAAAAAGGGGCTGGGCTAGGGTGGAAAAGTTACGTTGATGACCTGCTTAATGGACTTACACCCTAGTACAAGATCCCACACATAATCGTGGGTATACCCTCCAAGGAGCCCGAGTGAGTTTGGCCAACATCGATTCCAGGTACCATGAAGACTTGCCCCTTCACAGTCACCTTGTGTAAGACCCTAAGAATATAGGCTACTAAGGTTACCACCAACAACAATAATGCCTAGGGGAATAGTCGACAGTCCAATCCACACACAAGGGCAAGGTATCTAGCCCGAAATCAGCTTGAGAGGCTTCCACTCATCATTGTGGGTATACCTTCAAGTGACCCCTGTAATATGTGCAATCTCTACACTGATATCAACAAAGCAGGGTGAGTAACTCTGACAATCTCAATGCGACCTCAGGTTTGACCCTTGTGTGAGAAGGGCTTCCCAAGACAAAATGCTACAAATGGAATTTGACACTCCTTATCACAAGATGCTATTGTGTGTTTTGTGTTTTGGAGAGTGTATCTCACTACCTATTCCAAAGCTCTAGCCTAGCTAATGTTGGTGTAAAAGAGCCCTAGAAAAAGTTACTAGTTAAATTTTAAAATTGCACAGTATTATTAAAGGCTGTTGTTACTCAAAAGGATATGGAAATGAAACCGATGTTGTGTGAGACTCTGACCCAGCAATGCATAAATAGGAATGAATGATACAAATTTTTTGTTCGATGAATCCTATATACAGGAGGAAAAGAGAATTTTTCCGGAACAACGTGAACTACGATGTGTGATCTTCTCGGAAATGCAATATCAAACAATAATGAACAATGCAAATTCTCTATTCATTGTCTTTCAATACTCGAATGCCAATATTTTCGAATAAAAAGTTGCTTAAAAAAGAGAAAATGTTTTTAATTTTCATTAGAAACCAAACAACAGTGGTGGAATTAAGAAAAACAAGCAACCAAAGAAATACCCAACAAACACCCAAACTAATCTTTCAATGAAGACAAAAAATAACAAACTGACAAGACTAGTCTCTTCAAATGCATAAGGATAACAATTTTCCAAGTAATAAGCAATTGAAAAGAACAAAAGATCTCAACTTTTAAACCAATCACAGGCTCTCAATTTAACAAGCACTCAGATTTGAAAACCGGATATTATATCCTTGTCATGAAAAAATCAAGAGGTAAAAGTTGAGAAAATGTGATCAAGAAGAGCTTTCGATTTCCGGAAACTAATCATTCACAAGATTTGAAGTCAAGAAACATTCAATCACTAGCCATAGAAGTTCTTCCTAGACACACAAACAAATCAGGGCATCTAAGTACATAAAAGGCTTAATCCGAAAAATTTGCAAGTGGGTTTGCAAGCTGGCAGTGGAGTACAGTGTGAGAATCAAGGATTCTCGCGGGCTAGACACAGGAAGAGTGTGAGAAGTTTGCACTAAACTGAACAATAGGGTGCAAACTTTAGTGGTTCTCGCAGGCTACAGAAGGGTGAAGTGCAAGAAGGCCTGAAATCAAGCAAATTTTGGAAAAAAGACAAAATTTTTGAAGGAACTTCTAAATCCAAGGAGTCTATAAGGGTATCCTCAAGACTCAGAGATTGATGGGAATGAAAAATGGTAAGCTAAGAGAAAATGGCCAAGGAAAAACCACCAAAAATGGGTTGTATCCCCAGTGGAGTCGCTAATTTTGTTATCAGACAAATCGGTAGGTGCAGACACTAATAGATCTCCCTAGATCCACCTGGATCTAGAACGAAATAGGAAAAGACACAAATCTTTCCCTAAGTTGTAGCCATTGAATCTACTAATAGGAAAGAATAAGTGGTATACCTTTATATCGCTTCCTTAGATCTTTGTTGTTCCTGCTTCACTTCGGTGCTCTCGTGAATTCAAGTCCAGGACAACACAAACCAACCAAAGTGAAGATAGCAAAGTATATTCAATGTCAACCTATACATATGATCAAGGAGTTACGCAATAAGGTAAGAGTGACTTTATGGGAAAGGGACATGCCGTTGTATCATATTAAATGAGAGTAGAAGATATAACATGATTTCCTTGATGTTGCAAGATTTCTTTTAGTAACCCTTGGTTCCAACACACACACTTGCTCTGCACTTGCATGAAGACGATCCAATTCCTCTTGATAGACCAAATAGAGCCTCCAAGCTTCTGTCCAAGCAGGGTTCTTCACACAATTCTTTCACCAATTCTTCATTCAATCTTGCTTAACCTTTTCCATGAGAAACCTTTCAATATATAGGAGAAGGGGATATGGTTACATGGATGAGGATGATCCCATCAAATCTGAGAAGTTAGTAGAATGACAACCATACGAATGCCAACACATTTTCTAGAAGATCCCCTTCTAGAACCTTCGTGACCTCTTCTTCTTTCCAAGCTTAAAAATAGGTTTGCACCCTATATATGGAGTAGACTGTGATAATTTTTCACCCTAAGTGTGGGTGGCCTGCAAAAATGAAGGATTCTCTCACCCTAGACCATAGGCAGCCTACAAACTCATCTTAAAAATATGTTTTTGGAAGAAGACAGGAGCCATTTTTTTCAGGCAAAAGATCCTTGTTGGGAGCCTGAATACATCACTGTTGAGACATCAACAGAGTGACCAAAATCATGTGTAACAAAATCCTCCCCAAAGTACAAGGCCAAAATCTATGACAGCCGAAATACTTTGTAAACTGCATGTGTGTGTCAGAAACCAGGAGCGCACCTAATCAGAAACTTGCAAACAACCAAGAATCTGCAGAATATAATACCGGTTCTGAGGTAGGCATTCCCATACTCAGATCAAAGATGAATGAAATCACAAATGTAGGTCATGACCACCAATCATACACCGTGGATCCATGCTGTCAAAATGCTGCATAGCCACCAGGAATACACTGTGGATCTATGCGAGAAGACTTAAATTAAGACGACTGGATCTATGTGCCGATGCAAATCATTCATACTCCATTACAGCCTCGATAAAAAAGATGGGTCTTCAATCCCGTCACCTGAAAGTATGAATATAGCCATGCGATTACATGTGTTGAAGTCAAACATGGTAGAAACCACTTGATTACCGGACATTGATGAAACCGTTAACAAGTGCGAGGGAAATCACCATTAATGTCAATGACTCCCAAGGTACACTAGTACAATCCAATGAATGTGAATAAATGAGCTGAGGTCGAACACTTGACAGAACCTCCCGATCAAGAGTCAAGAATGAAAACCCACTGTCAAAAGCGAGGAACCCTGCCATTGAGGCATGCAAGTTCCAAGGTACCAGATAATTTCTAAGTCTTGTTTCCGGATAATGAGTTGGAGTTGACGGAACAAGACTTGTCACAGGAGGGCCTTGATGCATCCCCCATCAAAGACACAAAATAAGTAACAGATTTTGAGGGTGAAACAGAGTACGAATATAGGTTGAAACGGAAACAGGGAAGGCCGACATAGTAAGAATGGACAACTGCAGATGGCTGACTCAATAGAGGGCTTGTGTGAACTTCTCTTGAACATATGAACGACTCGACCAAGGACTTGTTTACACTGACTCAAATATGACCCAAGATATGGCCTTGTAGAAAGTCGAACAAGAGACAAATGGTTTTCCCAACCCAAATTCAAATGATGAATAGGGGGTGTCATGTTTAAGAGCGATGTTTACTACCATTAATATGAATACGAAAACACATCCCTTTCCCAAAATTTCCCCCACCATTTCTGGTGATTACCTCTTTATTTTTACGCAAGCTTGAGGAGGATAACATATGCTTGTTGATGTAGGCTCATCCTTTAGATGAGTCCCTTGAAGTATGTTTAATGAACACTAGGAAGGAGTGGTTCAATCCCATTACGGGTCTGTCAATGTTTGTTTAACGAGTCCAAGGATAGAAAACTCAGGGGTTTTTCATGTTTTGAGAGTGTGAAAAACACTTAAAGAGAACTCTCTCAGTTCCTTTTTCGTAAAAGAGTTCAACAGGACCGAAAAAGTGATAAACTATCGCCAATCGAATAGTTTGTTCAGATACTTTTACGAGCATGAACAAAACAAGATCGCTCGACCATCTTTTTGTTTTTATGGAGCGTGAAAAGAGCTTAAAGGATACTCCTTTGCATTCATTGTTTTCGTGTTACCATGACGAGTACGAAAAGACGAGAAAAGTATACTCGGTTATGTTCTCATGTATTTTTGAGCGCGAGAACGAACAAAGAGTGAGCTCGAGGTTTTTCCAAAAACCCTAAAAAGCAGTCGTACATGCGACAAAAAGAAAAAAAAAACACCCGTACTCCTTCATTTGGACATCAAAGTTGCTATATCTGCAAAAAACACACTCATATGACTATTAGGGCATTAGGTTTTATAGACAAAATAATATAAAAAATCAACAAAAATGGTAAAAAGTGAATAAATATGGGTAAAAAGGGCTTTTACCATTTCATTATGATTTTGCCAAAAAATTTTCCCAATACACCTCATTTTCCCCCAAATTTCTTTGCTCGATCGTGGGAGGCACAAGAGACCATCTGGAAAGCCGTCTCCGCCAACGAGGTAAGCTCTTGATCTCTCACCTTTTCCATGGTTTATTTTTAGTTTTTATTGGCAATTTTCAGGGTTTTAGGTCCATTTTAGGGCCATAACTTGCGCCAGAGCATTCTCACAGGATGGCCATGCGGGACTTGCGAGAATCTAGGATTCTCATAGGTGGCCTTAAGGGCACCTACGTGAATCTTGCACTGTGCTAAAGGGGCACTTGCAGGGGCCGAAAAATGAATTTTAAAAATGTTTATTGCTCAATAAAAATTATGCCAATGTTTGAAATAAGTTGCCGACCCTTCTCTTATGGATCTTGTGTAGGTATTTGACCATCACAATGCTGGAGTGGTGAGAAAGAGAACATGAGGAGGAGGATTCCATTGCCAGGAATGACTTGGGTAATGTCTCTACCCTCTGAGACTATGGGCTCTTGAAATTCTTCAGGATTCCGGGCATGAGGGCCCAACTCAGATTGTTGGAATACCTGGTTCATATGTGGGACGTGGAACAACAGTTGTTTCATGTGGGAGTCCACACGTTGACACTAGATATCGAGGATATCTATTTTCTAATAGGGTTATCACGGTGTGGGTACCACACTAGCTTGATCGGTGGTCGAGGCGGTGGACTCCCTATGAGTGAGTATTGTCGCCAGTATTGTGTTCCTGAGGCAGAAAGAAGTAAGGGAAAGGTTGCTATTTGGAGGATCCAAGACTTGACCCTGAGAACCATCTTGTTCACTCTAGCATGCATGGCTGGGAGCACGGCTCCACACATGGCTCTCCGGAGCTACTTCCAATACGCCATAGAGTGCACAGATCCTTGGGTCTTCAACTGGTCAGATGTAGTTCTCCGCAGTATGAAGAGGCAATTGACGAAGTGCAGAAGGGGCAACTTGAAGCAGTTTGGGTACGGATCACTTTTTGTGCCTTTCTTCCTCGAGAGGGTCCCATTGCTGATATTACAGGTTGATTGGGGTTTACCAGCCCCATAGGATCCGAGGATGTTGAGGTGGTGCAACCTCATGGCTCGACACGTAGAAGGGCCTATCATCAAGTATAATGATTCATTTTTTGACTGGTTGCAGCCCCAGATGCTGATGATTGACGACTACACATACATTGGTTTGGATTTTCGAGGGGATCTGAATTTGGCCCTGCCTGAGGATGCTCAGTGGGGTGATTTAGGTAAGAAGTACACATTTTGTTCTTTTTAAATATTTTTGTAATTTTCATCATATGGAATGTTTTTGTGTTTATCCAAGAACTAATCAAAACAATCTCTTTTTGATGACACAAATGTGGGGCCATATCGACCTCCGAGAACATCTCCTATTCAATGACGAGGAGAGATGGCTCCAATGGCGAGATGGTATGCCAAAGACTACGAGGTAGTGGAGCAGAACTTAGAGGGTTTGACTGCTGACATCCCATATATGGTTATTGGGGAGATCCCTAGACGTTACCAGTGCCATACTGTGGGGGTGTCTGAGTCTATCAGTCGACTGCTTCGTAGGGTGGCCCGAGTAGTCATGTGTTATCGTGAGCGTTATCCATGACACTATTTTGTAGAATCCATGGGCTTCGTATTTTTGAGATTTCAGTCCTTGGACATAATTTTTTTGTAAAAACTTTTGATCTTTATATACATATATATGGCTTCTACCGACTTATCTTGTGTTGTGTTATAAATGTAATGTGTGATTGGTTTACAAATGGCCCAAATGCCTGTCTAACACATAGTTAGCTAATGCATCAGTCAATGTATTTAGACATCTAGGAATGTGTTGATACTCAATATAATCAAAATAACGTTCCAAGAGGCGAATTCATAAATATACCCGTAATAAAGTAGGACTTCAAATAGCATAGACATTACTTAGCTGCAGTACTACTAGCTGCGAATCGAGTCATATAACTAGGTGGTGGATGCCAAGAGAAATAACATATATCAACAATTCGATGACGATGCTATATTCTACAATGTTATTGGTCGCACGACCCAGGCACACACCTCACAGACTGATGAGTTTGTTTGTAGGTGCGTAAATTGCCCATGCAGCAAAAGCAAGGTTCTGAGTACTGCAGCTAGCACCATCGACCAAGCACAACATAACATAAGAGGTCGAGGGCAGAGACTAGATAACGAAAAAACATACTACAGTAACACACAAGAAGTATGATACAATAAAATACAAGCACTCATGCAGAGGTGATCTTAGGCATAGTACTTCTTTAAGTATAACCCATTTCTGGGTTCACTCAAAGGGATACCGTCGTAATCTACTAACTCGTAAGCTCCTTTCTCCAAAATGCATATAACGATATAAGGACCTTGCCACATAGCTTCAAATTGTTTGGCTCCTAGCATATCCCGATATTGTTCGTAAAGGAGAACCAGATCACCTTCGGAGAAAACGCGAGGCTTGACATGTTTGTCGTATTCGGCTTTGACGCGTTTCTTTTGGGATTCTATGACTAGGGTGGCATCGCGACGAGTTTCATCTAATCGCATGAGATACACCATATGTTCTTCTTAGAAATAAGTGTTTGGGAAAACTTCGATGGCTAGTTTTAGGGAGAGTATCTCACATTCAATCGACAGGATGGCTTCTAGACCATAGACTAGTTGGAATGGTGTAAACTCGGTAGCAGACTTAATGGATGTCTGGTAAGCCCACAATGCTGAAAACAACATTATGTGCCAACTCATCTTCTTAATCCCTATCATTTGTCGAAGCATGGTAATGAGGACCTTGTTTATTGCTTCAACTTGGTCGTTGGCTTGTGGGTAATAGGGTGTTGAGTTTTCATGGCGAAAACCCAACTTTTCAGTGAGTTCGGACATCATGAAGTTTCTAAAGTGGCTACCGTGATTAGTAATGATGGCATGAGGAACACCAAAACGAGCTATGATGTGATTGAATATGAATAGTGTTGTAGTCTTTCCAGTATTGTCGAATGTTGGCATCGCCTCGGCCCATTTCGTAAAATAATCTATAGCTACAATAATGTATCCATGACCCCCGGCTGAGTGAGGGTGACATGTCATGAAATCAATACCCCATTTTGAAAAAGGACCAACGGAGACCACAGGGTTTAGAGGAGCAGGGTGTGATCAGATTTTATTATTGTAGGTTTGGCAAGTGTGGCATTTTTGGACAACAATTATGCAATCGTTGAATAAAGAAGGCCAAAAATACCCTGCTCGTAAGATCTTCTGGGAAGTAGCATACCTAGACATGTGACCACCATAGGCTCCATAATGGAAATCATTTAGGGCTTTCTTGGCTTCGTCAAATGTGAGGCAACATCAAAAAATGGAGTCAATCCCACAATGATAAAGAGTATCACCGAGGATAATATATTAACAGGCTTGGTAGCGTATTCAACGGTGGTCAGTGCTAGACAAATTGGGCCGGAAAGTCTGGGTCTGGAGATATATGATGATATCTCCGTACCAAAGGTCATTGGAACTAATCAGGAAAAGGGATTCATCGGGTAATGAATCAACTGCTACATTTTCCATCTCAAAGCAGGGAAGGTCGCATATCAACTTGGCAAACACCAATGATTTCTTATCCTTAGTGCGTTCGAATTCTAAGTCAAACTCATGGAGTATTACGATCCATTTTGAGTATTTTCCCACTAGCAATTGGCGTGTAATAATGTGCTGCATAGGGTTGCAGTTAGAAATTACCGTACTCTTGCGAGAGAGCATATAGTGCCGAAAACGTTGAACAGCTTGGACGGTTGCCAAGGCCAGTTTTTCAACATGTAAATACTTTGTTTTGGTAGTCATGAGACTCCGACTCAAGTAATAATGACATGTTCGTCATGATAATCATCCTCCTAGACGAGAACCATAGCGATGGTATAGTCCGAGGCTGCGAGGTAAAGGAAATAATCTCGACTATAATTAGAAGGGGAAAGTAGTGGGGTACGTGTTAAATACAGTTTCAAAGCTTCAAAAGCTTTGTTGGCAGTAGTATCCCATATGAACTCAGAACCCTTCTTGAGCAGTCGTGTAAATCCAAGAGTTAGCTCAACATAGTTGGGGATGAAATGACGGAGAATGTTTGCCTTCCCTTGCAAACTTTGTAACTAGCGAGGCGAGGAAGGAGGAGGGAGATTGAGAATCACCTTGAACTTCAAAGGATATACCCTAATCCCTTGGCGTGAAACAATAGAGCCCAGAAGTCGTCTGGATTCTACGTAGAAAACACATTTTTGGGGATTCAAGTGTATATGGTAAAACCGACATCGAAGGAAAATGGCACGGAGGTGTATTAGATGATCTACATGGCGCATGGAATGAGCGAGTAAGTCATCGAGATATGGCTGCAAAATGTGCTTTATCTCATGAAATGTGTAAGACATAGCACGTTGAAAAGTTGCACCGGCATTCTTTAAACCGAAAGGGAGTTTCCGATAGGCGAAAGTGCCCCAAGGACAAATAAAAGCGATCTTGTGTTGATCCGCTGGTATGATATTGATTTGATTATATCCAGAGAAACCATCCATCAGAGAGAAGATTTTTCTTCCGGCACAATCGTCGATGATCTGGTCAATGAAGGGGGTAGGAAAGTTGTCTTTAGGACAAGCTTTGTTAATGCCCTATAATCAACGCACATGCGGATTATGCCTTGTTTCTTGTCGATTGGAACAAGATTGGAAACCCAGTCAGTTAGAGCCACCGGGTAAATTAAGCCAGCCAACATCCATAGTCCTGGTGATTGATAACCCTCAGCCCGGTGTTGTCAATGTAGGGGTTGGTTTGTGCCCACCTTTTATGGGTAATTTCAATTACCCGCCTCCAATTGACGATTTCAAGAATATATCGGTTGTCCCTGATCAACCTCTGGCTGAAATCTTTCAAGTGTCATCATTATGTACGACTTACTTTAACGATCTGTGGAATATTCCTTCCCCATTAGCCATGATGGAAGGGATAGGGAATCATGGCATGGCCATGCCCTTGTCTGCAACAGAAGTTGCATACTCTATATTCTAGCAAGCTTCCACCGACCCCGATCCAACTCCCGCATAGGAGTTAGATCCAGTTCTTGAGCCTATTTGGGCTCAAGGTTCCCTCGCCAATACTGATTCTTTAGACTTATTCTTTCCCTCAGACGAGGATATTATTGAGGAAATGACTGGTCCAAACATACCCTGGGACGATCTCCATCACAGATCTTATTTTCTCCCAGAGTTAAGAAGAATTAAGGCAAGTGAATTCACGTTGACTATGACTGGAGATACATCTTGTCCTATCAATCCTTTGGATATGCATGCAGTTTACACTGAGGGTAATATGGAAACCATCGCTAAAACAATACCTATTGACATCTCCATAAACCCTAGCATTGTGGAGAATGTCTTCGTCGGAGCGGATTGCTCCCCCAAGGAGATTCGAATCTACACAGATTTATTTAAATAATTTCATGACGTTTTTGCCTGTTCTTATGAGGAAATGCCAGGCATTGATCCAAGAATCATTGAACACAAAATCATGACATATCCTGATGCTAATATGGTCCTTCAGAAGCTTCATCTGGTTAATCCAAAGAAAGCAGCAGATATTAAGGAGGAATTAGAGAAACTGCTCAAATCTGGTTTCATCTACCCCGTTCAATTGACTCAATGGGTATCAAATCCTATTCCAGTCAACAAAAAGTAGGGTATGATTCGTGTGTGTACGGAATTCCATGATTTGAATAAGGCCTATCCAAAGGATAATTTCCCCACCCCATTTATTGACCATATTGTCGATGAATGCGCAGGCTGCGAGGTCTTTTCTTTCATGGATGGTTTCTCGGGATACAATCAGATACAGATTAAACCCGAAGACCAACATAAAAGAACATTTATCTGTCCATGGGGTACATTTTCTTATCGAAAGATGCCTTTTGGCCTAAAGAATGTTGGAGCCACCTTTCAGTGGGCCATGTCTTTTTCTTTCCATGATCTTAAACACATAGTCGAGGCCTATCTCGATGATTTAGCATCACGATCTCGTAAGAGAGTTGATCATCCCAAAAACCTTCGACTTATCTTTGAGCAATGTCGCTACTGCTAGATTCACATGAATCCATAAAAATGCAGTTTTTGCATGAAGCTAGGTCTTCTACTAGGTTTCATAGTTTCAACAATAGGGATCATGGTCGATCCTCTAAAGGTTGAGTCGATAGTTCAATTGCCTCCCCCGTGCACAGCCCCTCAGCTTTAGAGTTTATAGGGAAAAGTGAACTTCTTATGGCGTTTCATCGTAAAATATGTCGAGGTCAAAAAAGGGTTCATGCATTTACTGAAGAAGAATGTTCCTTTCCATTGGGACAAAGCCACTAAACACTCTTTCGAAGCGTTAAAACATGCCCTCATGTCTGTCCCCCTGCTTCGACCACCTAATTATATTAAAGATTTATTATTGTACTTGGCCGCTGCAAAGTTGACCATTGGTATGGTCTTGGTTCAAGAGGATGATTTTCTTGAAGAGAATGTGATTTACTACCTAAGCCGAGGCTTGGTTGGACAAGAACTCAACTACTCCCATGTTGAGAAACTTGCGTTGGTAGCAGTTCATGCTGTCCAATGGTTCTGTCATTATATCCTGCTTCGCAAGACCACCATCATTGTTGTTGTAAATACATTCCAATATGTGTTGACACAATGTGTAATCAGTGGAAAGATCAATAGATGGATATTTATCCTCCAAGAATTTGACTTGGATTTTGTTTTGGAAAAATCCAGAAGGTCGTTGGTCTTTGCAAAACTCATCTCGGAACTTCCGGTCAAATCAGGTGATGTTATACCCGAAGAGTCGTCGATTAAAGGAGATATGTTTTTTATCGCATCTTTGGACCCCTGGTATGGAGATATACTAGTATATCTCTAGACTTTGAAGTGCCCCACCTCTGCTTCTCACGATGAGCGTTGATGTATACACCATAAAAAAAAAAAACTATCTCACACTCGAGGACAATTTGTATCGTCGAGGTGTAGATTTCATCGTTCGCCAGTGTCTCACTCATGAAGAAGCAGAACTCATTCTTAACGATTGCCACACTAAAGCATGTGGTGGTCATTTGTTTAGGTTGGAAAGATCCCAAAAGATTCTATGATCCATTTACTTTTAGCTGACGTTGATCAAAGATTGTGTTGAATAGATCAAGAAGTGCCACCTGTGTCAGATCTTCTCTCGGAAGATGAGGGCACACCCTGCTCCTATGTTTCCCATCATTACAGTTGGCCCCTTCACCAAGTGGGGGATTGATTATACTACATTGCACCCCCCTTCAGCCATTGGGCACCGTTATAATATGAGGCTATGCCGACGTTCAAAGATGATGGTGAGACAACAACTCTCTTTTTGTTCAATAAGATAATAGCAAGGTTCAACATCTCGAGGGACATTGTCACTGACCATGGAAGTCACTTTCAGAACAAAATGATGTCTGAGTTAACATCAAAGCTTGGGTTGAGGCAAGAGAATTCATCACCCTACTAACCACAAGCGAATGGTTAGGTGGAAGTTGTGAATAAATCTCTCAAGAATATTCTGCAGTGAACGATCAATTTGGCCAAGTCAAATTGGAATTTGATGTTGTACTCGACATTATGGGCCTATTGAACATTTGTTAAGACTGCAACCAATTTTTCATCTTTTAAACTCATTTATGGGCTGGAAGCAGTCTTTCCTATAGAATGCAATATCTCGTCTCTAAAGTTGGCAGTAGAGTTATTTCCAGACACTTCACCGCTCGAGGAACATTTATTATATCTCGAGTAGCTCGATGAGCGACGTCGTGACGCAGCCTTGGCTAACGAGGCTCACAAGAAAAAAGTCAAGTGTCAATATGATCGGTCCGTTCATCCTCATATTTTCTCTGAAGGTGACCTTGCCTTAGTCTATGACCAAGATAAGGATCCCCTGAGGGCAGGCAAGTTCAAACCCATGTGGTTCGAACCTTTCATTGTGAAGAAGGTATTAAAGAAGGGTGCTTATCATTTGGTTGACTTCGAAGGGAAATCTTTGGCGGAGCCTAGAAATGGGATCTACCTCAAGAAGTATTACTCGTAGGTGGGTCGCCTTGTGTGATTTCTTGTACATATTTATAGTTCTTATATAGTTTAGTTTTTGTCTTTTGGTTTTATGGACGTGTCATTTTTTATGTCATATTTTTCACTATGGAAGATGTCAAGTGAATTAGAGGTGTTCGTTGGGTTCACGGACAATGCGAGCCGACACACTTGGAGGCTTGCTTCCGCAGCTTGGGTGATCTTCACACCTCAAGGCCAGTTGCTATCTTCTGGAGGGGTATGTTTAGGTGACTCCACAAATAATGTCACCGAATACATCACAGTAATAGAGTTGCTTCGTGATGATTTGTCACATGGTATCTTTCATCTCCGGGTCTACTTAGATGCATAGATGGTTGTGTCTTAGTTAAATGGGGTTTACCATGTTTATGATCCTACTCTACATCGATGATTCCTTAGGGTACGTCTTTTAGAACAAATCTTTTATTACATTACATATATCCATGTTCCTAGGAGACTAAATCAAATTACAGATACTCTAGCTAATCATGTATTAGATTGGCATATTGCACACACATAAGAAAAAACACACACATACACATGTAAATAAATTTGTAAATATATGTAATCCATAAGACATAAAAATATGTAAATATGCATATATATAGAAAGTATCAGAGTACATAGGTGAGTGCAAGTGCCTCAAAAATACATGTCCAGTATGCATCATGGGGCTTATGCCCTCAAAAATATATACAAAAATTTCCCTCTGCATGTAAGTAGTCCATCCTAACTAAGGGCGGGGCCTGTTGGCCCTGCTGTAGTGAACAACGATGTTTTCCAAACACCAAAAGAGTTGGAACCAAGTTCGTCACACCCCAACTACGTGAGGTTGCATCGATGGTGGGAGATCCTTGATCTTTGCCATAGGGACTGCACAAGTGAGCGCGGTGAGGTTCCACTCCACCCATCTCAAAAATCTCTTAGCCTCTCTGGCTGGAGGTCCCCCTGCTACTGTTGTTGTTGGTGGTTCGACGGCTATGGCTAGTACTGCCTCTGGTCAAGGACTCCACCTAGTCCTCAAGAAGTCTATTGGATGCACTGGTCCCACATCTGTACATAAAATATACATAGTCTTCAGATACTTTGGTACACATAAAAAATGATATATATAAAAAAATAAATAAAAAATAAATAACTTTAAAAAACAAACATACCTATCTCTCCTCGCTCTGCTCCAGGAGGTAAGGGCATGTATGGGTCCCTGGAAAAGTTGATCCTGGCATAGGGGTAGTCCTCTATTGCTAGAATCTGTTGTGCCCACCAATCAAAGAATGTATCATCGAAGGCCTCTATGGTCCTTCCCCCCCCCCCTGTCGTGGCAACAATTCTGCCCATATACACACTGCTAGGGCGGAGGCCACATGCCCCCACATAGTCTCTCGAGGACTGAGATTGGGTACCCTCTTGAAGAAGAAAGAGCACAAAATAGTCCCGAATCCAAAGTTTTTGTTCCCCCGCTTGCGACACTCAGTGAGTTGTCTCTTCATGCAATCTAGCATGATCGTACTCTAGTCAAATATTCATGCATTTAAGCATTGCAATGCACAATGCATGTGTGCCCAGGAGGCCTGTAAGTAGAACTATCACTTTCAATGATAGGTTGGTGATATTATTAATTGGCACCTTAGAACCTACTTTCTCAGTGTCGGCCTCGCAATGGAGTCCAATCAACTCAACAATTTTGTGAGGCCCCAGGGTAAAAGAACGCAAATTGACTAGTTCACCTCTCCTCAAGAGACTAGTTAGGAAGTAAATGTCTTTGGTCGTTGGAGTCAACGACTACCCCTCGAGCATAAACACCTCAATGTCAGGATGCTAGTAATCTACCAAGGCATTTAGCAGCCTGGGTTGTGCCCACATGAATGGACACCGAAAGAACTTCCACAAACCGCATTGCCTCAATGCAGCCATAGCTACAAGGTCCTCATCGACCATTATATCAATGTCTTCATGCTCCCTCTCTCTCCAATGGACATACATCCTACAAAATGACAAGTTCAAAGGAGAGTCAAACTCTCTTATTTTCAAAATTTTCCACATCTTTGAGGGTGTACGTGGGTTGTATTGGACATAGTCATGTATGCACATGGCCAGATTGTATTCTGCCTGTAGGCATACGCGATATTTCTTTGGACAACCCACCTACACGTAGGGTCGACCTTTTTTAGAGGTGTGCGCCCCCCAAAAAACCAAAATAAATGCAGAATGGAAGTATTGAAATGAAAGAGGGGTTGATTTGTACTTACTTGATTTGAGCGGAAGTTCATTTCATCCACTGGAGCTCCCGAAATTGACTTCTTTAACAAAGGGGTGTTTTTGGCTTCTTGGTCAATTCTCAATTTGCAATGGTGATAATGAGCTGTCAGCTTCTATTTATAGACTTTTTTGGCCCTTTTTGTCATTCTTTGAACCCTTTTGTCATTTTTCTGGCTTGAAAATCATTAAGCATGGTTCTTGAGTTTCTCATTGGATGTTATGATACACTTCACTTTTGGTTTGGAAAACTTTTTGAGAGATGGGTCACTTTTGAAGGTCCTTTGGTAAAAAATCGTTTTTCCAACTTTGTGCATTTAAGTTAGGATTCCACCTCCACTTTTTGCATTTCATTGTCTTTTTTGCTTTGCCATAGGATCAATCCCACTGAATTGCGATACAGAACTATCATTGCTACTTAATAAGTGTCATCTTTTGGTGGTAGAGCCAACCTCTTCATGGATTCCCTAGGTAGATCTTGGTTGCATTTTGGTGTCCATGTTGTCTTAAATGACTTTAGGCTCGGGAGTTATTTTTAGTCTTGTCTTGATTACAATTTTGAGACTCATTTTTCATGATTCATCATCACTCTTGACCTCACCCTCAAGAATCCCAAACAAAAATGAGTCTTCTTTAAGCCCTTTTCAGACTCTATAAACACGAAAATATTGCTGAGCGATCATGTTGTCCTTCACGGTCGCCGAACTAAAACTTGAAGGCACATCTGTCCACCGGTAGTTTACCCCTTTTCCGGTCTGGACAGTCAATTGTACAAACAAATCTATACTCTAGGAACTTCGGTTCATTAGAAGAGTATTCTCAGGTATAAGTTTAACCCTTTTTCGGGCCTGAGGGACTAAATTTACGAAAAAGGAACCCCCACAGAGTCCATAGTTAAGATCTTTTCAGACTCCCTAAAATTCAAAAGATTGTCGAGTGACCTTGTTCCTTCACACTCGTTAAGTCGGTCTAGAAGAATATCCCCTACAGAGTCCATAGTTAAGCTCTTTTCAGACTCCTTAAAATCGAAAAGATTGCCGAGTGATATTGTCTTTGTCACACTTGTTAAAATGGTTTTGAATAGATGTCTTTTTGGTGCTAGTTTACCCCTTTTTCAAACCGACTAGACTACCTTCGAAAAAGGTACCCCAATGAATTCTTCTTTTACGATTTTTTAGACTCTCTAAAAATGAAAAACCACTAAGCTTACCTTATTTGGGCTCGATAAAATTACACTGAAGGATGTTATCATTGTGTCTTATTAATCGCATTTACATCCGTGCTTTTTTGGCCTAATGTCGGCTCCATGTGGCTCTCAATTGAACCTTTGAAGCATGCCTTATACGCAAGCCTTGTAGCACTTTGCCTCCACGTCTTGACACCTTGACCCATGGAGGAATTTTCCTGAGTTTCCTTTCCCCGCATATGTCTCCTTGCTCTGAGAATTAGTGTGTTCCTTGTGCTTGGAACTAGTATGCTTGCGACACTCTTTCCTCCTTTGTAACGTAACATTCTTTTGTTCTTTTTCAAGCTTTCTGAAATTATTAAAAAAGACAAAAAAATCAAATATACCCCAAAAAGAGGATGGGAAAAGTATTTTCTTTTTATGGAAGCACAATGAGTCTCCCTTGGACAAAGCACATCCTTTCATTTGTTCATCAATATCTAGGATTTAATATGACCTTAGGAAGTTGTTCTCGCTACATAGAGTTGTGTCCTCCTCTGTTTGGTTATTCTTCCAAACATATGGAGAGTTTGCATTGCCTCCTGCATCGTGAACTTATGTCAATGCCATGCTACTCGAGTCTCATCATTTGTCATGCTATTGTCCAAGGGAAGTTTTACCCAACCTTGAGTCGGCCCTTTTGCAGTTTGTCTCTTGACTTCATGCCCGACCATCCCCAAAGTCCAATCAGGTCCTTGATTCAAAATCAATGAAGTTTTTTGCCTGGTCACCGAGATCCTCTTGTCTGTTCCCGATGAGTTGTCGAAGACCTCTGGGTAGTGAATTCATACACTCATATTACACTCCTACCTAAGTTTTGAATATCTTGAAGTTGTTTCTCGAGCTATGAATCCCTCATCTCCATCCATCAGACGTCTTTGGATTCTTGAAGATGGATACTATACATGTATATCTTTTATTTTGAGATGTAGATCCATTGTGTATTTCTCACGGATACACTTTATATAGTTATATGACATGGATATGCAGTGTATTTGATTGGTATCCATGATTTATTTTATCCCGAGCATGGGTATGCCCGCCTCGGTGAGACAATTTTTATTTTTGCATATGGCACCTCCCAAACTATGGTCCCGGGCTCACTCGCATTATACATTGGTGAATATTTGTAATGTATTTCGGCCATCAGATGATCTTATGACCTCACACATTAGGGGGAATCTGTTATAACCCTAAATTACACCACATATGCATACCTGACATCAGGCCTTCTTACTTTCCATTTTTTCCAAGCCATCACTGAAAGCTCTTCTTTAAAAACACTATTTTTGAAGATGTACGCGCCCTGCTCCACTATTTCCCACGTGTGTACGCTAGTTGCACCATTACTTCATGCACCATTACATCCCGTGTATACCCACAAAATGTTGCAAAAAATAAAATTTGCAAGGAGATACGGGCTTTTGGGTAGTTTCCCAACCAATTGACCGCCCATAGCCCGTCACCCAACTGAATAACTATCTTTTTGGCATATAAAATAAGGTGTTGGGGTCTCATTCCAAATTTAATCATAAGAACAATAAATCTTTGCCCATTTCCCTTTCCTCCCTTGCCCCAAGAATTTGCAGGCATATTATGAGTTTGAGCAAGAATTCCCTATTCTAGCCTCTTTTCCTCCATTACAAGCCTATGCCATTTCCCTAAAGAGAATTGTGAGAGGAGAAGGACATGTGGAAGCAGTTGTAGCTTGGTGAAGATAAGCCCAGACCAGGTTCGAGGAGAAGTTTCCGATCTCATTGTAAGTAACATTGTGAGATTAATATAAACAAGTATTTTTTCTATCCCACCATATGATGTGTTCAACTTCTATATTTGATTTACATTTTATTATGACATCTAACCTACTAACTCATATATAAAATGCATGTTTCTAGTTCTTTGTTAGTTTGTTTATGAATGTAGGTCAGCCTTGGGAGGATATTTTCAGTCGAGGAACCACAGAACACAAAAGGATCAACACCGGATGCGGATTTTAAGGTAAGACTACCAGATCCTTATACTTTGTATTTTATACATGAATGTAGGGTATTGTTGGGATAGTTTTTAAAAGTAGGAGACTTTAGATGGTTAGCTCTTCCTGGATGATTGAACCCTAGTGTAGTCCATAGGAGGGCTTCCCACTATAGCAAGGAGGACCTAGGAGTGTATTCCATCTTTGCAGATGCAGACAACATTAACTTGGAACAAATCGACATAGAATATGGGATGTGGCATATGAACTTCGATGGTTCATGCTCCAATGAAGGAAACAAAGATGGTATTATCTTGTACTCTCCGGTGGGTAAAATTCATAACATTTCCTATAGGTTAGAGTTTTCTTTCACAAACAATGTCATTGAATTCGAAGCGTTGCAGCTAGGCATTGAAAATGCCTATAATCTAGGTTGTGGTCACCTTACAGTTTTTGGGGATTCCGAACTTTTTGTAAACCTTGTATGTTAGATATATTCTCCTAGAAACAAGTTAATGAAATGTTACACCCAAACAGTTTGGGCACTTATCTCAAACTTGCTATCTTTCAACATCACTCATGTTAAAAGGGAATTGAATTCAATGGCTGATAGGTTAGTTGTTTTTGTAGCCTCTCCTACTCGTCAACTTCTGCCACAAAGACTTGATTGCACCTTTCAATATTTGTATAATCCACATATCCCTGACAATGTAGAGTCATGGAAGGTCTTCCCTAGCGATGAGATCATCTATGCTTTCATCCAAAATGAACCTTATAAGCCTAAGGAAGTTATATCAATGGAAGATAAAAAAAATCCTAAGGGCTTGACTCCTCTAGAAAATTAATTTTCATCGAGTGATGTAGGAAACAAAGAAAAACATAAAGAAGAGGAGTCAAAAAGGAAAGTGGGTGAAACCATTTCCTTGAACATTGGAACACCTGAGTGTCCAAAGAATTTTAAAATAGGTGCCCAATGTTCTGATGAAGAAAAATTAAATTTCACTAAGTTGCTTGGTGAATTTCAAGATGTTTTTGCTTGGTATTATGAGGATCTTCGTGGTTTTGATCCTACTATTATACAACATTGCATTCCTATCAAGGAAGGAATAAAACTAGTTAGGAAAAAATAAAGACCCATTAACCCTGCACTGGAAGAAACTATTCGAAAGGAGTTGGAAAAACTCTTGAAGGCTGTGATAATTTTCCCTGTTAAGTATTCTGAGTGGGTTTCTAATTTGGTTCTCGTTCGGAAAGAAACAGGTCATATTAGATTATGCATTGATTTTCACGCATTGAATAGGGCCAGTGTTAAATACCATTTTCCTCTCCCTAATACGGAAATGATTTTGCAGCAAGTTGCAGGGTCACAGATGATGTCCTTACTTGATGGCTTTTCTAGTTACAATCAAATCAAGGTGAAAAAGACGGATAAATATAAAACCACTTTTATTACTCGTTGGGGCACTTTCGCTTATGAACGTATGCCTTTTGTATTGTCTAATGCAGGTACCACTTTTCAAAGAGCTATGCAAATAGATTTTGATGATTTGATCGGTAAAATTATTCAGATTTATCTTGATGACTTAACTATGTATTCTAAAAACCGATCAGATCACTTCGGTCATGTTAGAAATATTCTCATGCGATGTAGGAAATTTGACATTTCTTTAAATCCTTCTAAGTCTATTTTCGACGTTACCAAGGGAAATCTCTTTGGACACATTGTCTCTGATTCAGAAATAAGCATAGATCCCGAAAGGATTGCTGCTATCCTAAACCTTCCTGTGCCTACTTATAAAAAGGAGGTTCAAGCCTTTATCAATGTTATTAACTTTTTCCATAGGTTTGTTCCTGATTTTGTTGTAATGGTCAAGCCAATTCACAATCTTCTTAAGAAATATCATTCCTTTTGTTGGACAGATGATGTCGAAAATGATTTCGTAGGAATCAAGAAGGAAATCAGTTCCGCACCGGTTTTGGCAAAGCTAGATTTTGAGAAAGAATTTATGATATATACTAATGCCACAAAGGAAGCAATTTCTTCTATCCTCATGCAATGTGATGACCAAGTAAATGAAAAAATAGTGGCTTACATGAGTCAAAGCTTGTCAGCTGATGAGTTTAAATATTCTTTTATTGAAAAGCATGTTTTCTCTCTTGTTAAAGTTGTTGAAAAATTTCGCCACTTCATCTTAGGTAAGCATATGCTAGTTAAATTCCATTTACCTGTTGTTAAGTTTTTTCTCTCACAGACTCATCTTTCAAGGAATCTTGCAAATTGGCTTGCCAAGATTCAGGAGCATGATCTAACCATCATGAGTTATAAAACTAACAAAGGACGTGACTTATCCCTTCACTTAGCTTAGCATGCTGAAATGAGTGAAGAAATTGATGAACAAGATAGCTCTCTATCAACATTGTTTTACATTGACAATGAAATCCTTCGTGTGTCTGAACATCCTTGGTATAAATATCTCGTATATTACTTGAAAAATCAAAGATGCCCATATAACTTAGACACTCATCAAAGAAGAAGGTTTTGCCTTGAATTTGCTAGATACGTCATTATAGGAGACTTCTTGTTTACGATATCTATCGATGGTATGTTACTTCGCTGTGTGAACAATGAGAAAGAACATAAATTGTTGCAAGAGACTCATGGATCTTCAATTTTTTTTATTCATGTAGGAGGTCACTTTTTTGCTAAAACCAATGCTTTTAAGATTATTAGGAAAGGGTACTATTGGCCTTCAATATTTCATGATTCTTATAATTTTTCAAGATCTTGTGACAAGTGCCAGAAGTTTTCTAGAAAAGAACGCCTTTCAGCCATGCCTTTACAACCTGTCCTCCCTGACTTTCATTTTTTGAAATGGGGTTTGGACTTTATTAGTCCTATTAATCCTCCATCTTCAACAGGGAAAGTTTTTATCTTGACAACCACAGACTATTTTACAAAATGGACTGAAGTTGTCCCACTTAAGAATTCGTAGGATGAGCAGGTGATTTATTTTCTTGAAACTAATATTTTTTCCAGATTTGGTCTTCCTTTGGAAATTATTACAGACAATGGTCTCGCCTTTATTTATGCTAAGATGACCCAATTTTTAGCTAAATTGGGGGTTAAAATTTTTACCTCATCACATTATTATCCCCAAGGTAATGGGCAGGCCGAGTCTACCAACAAGAATTTGGTTAGAATTATCAAGAGGCTCATTGAAGATAAGCCTCGTCAATGGCACACTCTCCTCACTTACGCCCTTTTGGAAAATCACACTACCACCAAGGTGAGAACTGGTTTCACCCCTTTCCATCTTGTTTATGGTCAAGAATCCATTCTTCCTAACAAGATGGAACTCTCCTCCCTAACGTTAATGCTACAAGTTGAAGAATTAAATTATTTTGATGTTTCTCAAAGAATGAATGCACTTTTGGATTTAGAGGAGCAAAGGACATTTGCCTTGGATAATATAAAGAGAAGACAACATATTGTTAAAGGATATTTCAACAAAAGTGTCAAGGTTGTCAAATTTAAGGTTAATGAGAAGGTATTGTTGTGGGATTTAGCTCATGTTGATAGAGGAAGGCATTCAAAGTTCCAAAAATTATGGCTGGGTCCTTTTAATATCGCTTTTGTCCTGGGCACAAATTATTACATCCTAAATGACTTACAAGAGCGATTGTTTTCCTATAGCACTAACGGTTCCCACTTAAAACACTACGTGGAACCAACTTGAAAGTTTCAACACTGTATGGAATGTTTTCTATATTATAGGTTGTTTTATTTGCTTTGATTTTACATTTTTGTTATTTTATTTCTGCTTATTTCAATTCTGTTGTTTCATTTATGCTATGTCATTTCTTTCTATTTTGTTTCTTTTTTACTTCATTTCTTGTCTAAATAAAATTTTGGATCAGTTTTGCCACAATGATGCTATTCTGCAAAGTATTGTTAATCAATAACAATCAAGTTACACAGCTTTCGTGATGTTCCCCTTGAAAGCATCATTGAAATTGTTATCTGCTTCAACTGTTGTTATATAAGATAGTTGGTTTTATCCCCTTTCTGCTTTCCTTTTCTTCCATCCGCTTCAAGATTCAAAAGAGCATATCAAAAAAACAATTCTCCTTGAATTCAAGAACAATTTTCTATGATTAATCGAATGATTATGCTTACAGGGATAAACCCCCTCATACTTAACACATTCCATGAGTTATTCCCAAAATCCCAATCATTTTTCCCTTAAATACACTCACTTCCCCGTGTTGCATACTCATTCTAATGTATATCTTCTTGATCTGATGTTTACTGATATGAAAAACCATACATTATGAGTTCTTAATCTGTTGGAAACATATTTCCCTTTGGATTCACTAGTTTGTTGATGATTAAAATCGCAACGATGAAATCCACTCACAAAGGATTTCTAAAACGCTATTATTTATTTATTATGATAATATTTAACTAGTAGGTGGGACCCCCTTGTAGACTAGAGGCGCAAAGATAGACATGTTACACTCATATGTTGTTTTTGTTATGATGTTGCCTACACAGTCCTATACTTTTGATGATGAAGTCTTGGTTTCATTTGATATGATAAATGGGTGGTTGATGTATTGTAGCTAAATGTTGTTGATATTTACTTGCGATACAGGGTAGTTCTATGGTTATGAGAATCATATTGTTTATAGGTGCTATGCTATGTTATGTTATAAAATTGGTTACTAATCCACATATGATTTATGCAAAGGAGAATAAAATGGGAGCTTGATCAAAATAAAAACAAAGGAACTATGGATAAGTCCTAAGGCCATGATAAAAGATTACATACAAACTTGAAATGAATACATGAATTGATACAAGTGGTGGACCTAGCTGTTATACTATGTGCTTTGTTAAAGAGTATATATGGAGACACATATTGTAACATTAATATGTGACTATCGTTGAATTTATGGCATAAGGTTAACGTATAGTTATGATATGTCTCGGGTGGCGCACTATACAATTGATATGGTATCGAATCTACACAAAGGACATGACATTGAATTTTAGATTGGATATGGTTTGATTTTAATGGTGGATGTTATGTTAGTGGGTTGTCTTGTACATATAATTGAATAGGGTCAGGCGAGGAAGCGATGTGCATTTACTGCACCTCACTCTAAACATCCCTTGAGCTTGTCACCCTAGCATAGTTACATTGTTTCTCTGTTGGTTGTGGAAGCTCCGTGATTTTAGGACTGGAAGGGGAAAACTCGTACGGCTCGTCATTGAAGCGATTCTACATAGGTATGGCTCTTTGATTTCCTTCCATGATGGAATATTTGTATTATGAATCAAATGGTGGCTCAGGATTGCATGGATTCTGTGTTTTCTTGAGTTTTCGACTGAGTGTAAATATTGTGTTATGGGTTCTCTATGATTACTTTGAAATGTTGGTATTCTTAAGCGAAGTATTGGGTGTTATTGATTGAAAATTTTGTGCATTGGTTATAGAATCCGTCAACTTGGTTTTTTATGATGGTTCTCTGTGAAATAATGGTAACACTGGTGCAACGAGATATGAGTTTTATTGTTGAAGGGTTTTAACCACCATTATGTGTATAATTTGTTGTTAACTCTTTTTCCCTCTCAGTCGTTGTTATGATTATTTATCCAAGTTGCAATGAAACAGTCGATAGGGGTGTAGTTCTTTTGGCTAAGCAACGAGCTATTGTTTGATGACTCATTCTTCACTGTCATTTCATTGAAATATTTCCACAGTCCAATCTTGGTTGGCCCAAAATGTTTAATAGTGACTTGTGTATGTATTGATTTGATACGAGTTGCGTCCTGACATTCTTTTCACAAAGAGTTTTAACACCCTTCCTCTCATATTTTCTATAATAACGACTATTATGTTGTGTGGCCTCACTGCCAATTTTTTTCGAAAGTTATCGACCTCCTGGGTGTTGGAAAGAGACATGGCCTCTCTGTGTTTTCGAGTACCCTTATTTGTTAAATTAACCCTCATTCCTCTCTGCAAAAAATGTTTTAGAGGAATCTGGGTGTGCCTGGGTTGTTTAGCTCGAATTTCCTTATTCTCCACTCAGGTATTCTCTTATGGTTCTGTCAAGATATTGGGGTTTCAAGTTGAAGGAATGTGGTGTTTTTAAAGAGAATGGATCTTTGTTTTTTCAAGATTACATTGTGTCCTGTGGTTGTTTCTCAGTGGTAAATTCTTAAGGGTATAAAATACCATGAGTTCTCTGTGTTTTTAAATACAAGCAGACTTATGTTTCCTCTCTGCATTTAATTTCTAAAGAGCCCGAATTAGAGTTTGACTTGCTACAACCTTCATCGGGCACCTCCTAGGGTTTTTCAATATTTTGGGTTTAATGATTGTGGAAATTTTAAAGGCACGAGATCCCTCGCTTCAAAAACCATCTTTTGTTCGAATCTTTGTGTGTCCTCTTTGTGGTGAATTCGTTTGAATAGAAAAGAAAAGTATGGTTACATATCACTCGAGAGCTTCCCTTCTAGTCGATTATGGTCTTTATTACTGTGTTTGATCCTAGAATGATCGTGATTGCATTTAAGTTAAGAAGGCACATCTGTGAGTGATTATTTCACCAAGCATGATCATGATTCTATCAAAGTTTAAAAGATATACACGTGTGGCAATATCATTATGTTTTATTCATACATCATATGGTCTATGGTTCATTCATTTTAAAAGGAATTATGTATATATTGATGCACACAGAGATCAAGCTCAGTAAATTTTTTATGGTTGACTGTTGTTGTCGATTCAAGACTATGTCAATTATATTGTTGAAGACTTGTGTGTTTGATAGACTCATCAAACGTTCTTTGGTTTTGTCCAGATTTAAAAGGAATCTGTGTTTTTTTTACATAGGGTCTGCATTTTGTTAGAGGAAAGTGATTGTTGATTGTTTATCCTGGGTGTATTATTGTTTGATTTCCAAGGATGAATGTTGGGCATAGATAACAGGGATCGTTGTGCATGTTTTTTTTATTTTAAGGAGATCAGAGTCAGCACATGCAATACTGTGGTTCGAATGGTTACATTGTTACTGTTGAATTGGAAATTTTGCGTAACTCATAATACACAGACTGTTATAAATTGAATATTTCTGGGAAATTAAATTGTTTTATTGAGACAACAAGCAACTTGTGTGCAATTGAGAGACAATGAATGTTTTGGTCTTAGAAGTGGATGCTTTTTGGATAAAATTTGAAATAGGGTTATGATAGATGATTGATTTAATTTATTTTATGAACAATATTCTTTAATTCCCTCTCATTTTCTCACTTTTTTGCTCATTATAAATCCCCTCACGATCCCAAATTCATTTTGCACACCCTTTTCACTAAAATTAAATTAAAAATATGTATTACAGTGATAAAAAATGACACAGAGATAGATGGTTGCTGATATTTTTTGATATTGTTGCACAATCAGTTATTTAATGAATTGTCGAGCAGTAATCATGTTCTTACTCCATGTCATGATATCACTTTTTTTCTCAATAAAATCCCCCCATATATCCCATGAACCCTATTTCACCCCCTTCTCATTTGACAATTATTAAATAAATTTTATGAATTGGATTGCATGGGTCTGATGTTAATTGTTGAGCCAAACTTTGTTTCATATTAATAGAATGCCATGCATGGTTTGTTTAGAGCTAGTTGTTAATAATTTTTTCATACATGATGAGCTTCTTCAGTAGAGGAAGTCATGGTCGAAACAATAGGGGCATAGGAAACTGGAACTGACAGCCTAGAAGGCCCAGATTCTCAATTCATTTCGATGTTGATCCTCAAGAGTTAAACCATCTCTTTGAAGCTGGATTTTTCAATTGGATTGGACAAGGGATAGTCTAGACTAGAACAAAGAGGCATCCCTTCTAGCCCCAACATGTTTCTAGTATCCTTGTGTCACCCCATTTATCTTTGCAACCTGAAGTTCCCGAGAATGATGGATGGCAGGAAATTGTTCATCCAACAGTCTCCCACCATCGCGGCTGGCCAAATTTTCTATTACCTTCGCCTCCTCCACCTATTAACCTAAATGTTTAGATTTCCCTTGCATGCTCACTTGTACAGTCTTGCCACACAAGCAAAAGACTCAACACTAAGTCAAGTTAGTATCATCAATTTTGCTTCCTCCTCCCCTTCAATTGACTCAGCCAAGTTAGTATCATCACATATGCACTTGAGAGATGACTCCTCCCATGTCATTAGTGAAATCAAGCCTCAAGGTTCTACCCAACCTAAGACTAAATCAGGGAAGTCAAAAGGAGATAGTGGCAATAAAGGAAAATTTGCCTCTCAAAGTGGCAAATATGGCTTTTGATTATGTGTTTATTATTGATTTATTGAGAACAATGGACTGCTAAAAGTTTTGGACAACAAACTATTTTTGGATATTGTAGATATTTACATTTTTGGATATAATTTGAAATATCTCTGATATTTAAATTTCAAATTGTGAAAATAGTTATGGGAGCCACAAGAAGGCATGTGTTTGATCGATTGTCTAATTATGTTTATTTTGTTAAGAAATAAAGGGATTCATAAGGGGTCCCACCTACTAGTTATTATTTAATAAAAGACCCTTGATTATTATTATTATTATTTCTTCCCCTAAACTAAAATTTAGTTGAGTTTTAGTTAACTTAACTAAATGAGGTAGTTGAACTACTTCAACTAATGAGAAATGCATAAAATCCAAATGAGAAGGAAGAACAAGGGAATAATAGAAGGAGAAAGCATACTAAGGTTTGCTCTTAAGTTTTATTGAGATAATTCAGTTTTCATTCATTCTTCAATTCATTAAAAGCCTAATTCTCTTTTATGACAGCAGGGTCCTATTGTAGACAACAAGGTTCAAAGTTGAACCATATCATTCAGATGCTTGTTTCAAAGGTGTTGATCTATCTTTGATAGTCTGTGTAGACTTGTCTATTTATGAATTAAGTTTCATGACTGATAAAGGATATTGTGCAAAGTCAAGTGGGCAACATTCTGTGGCAAGTTGATCCATATTTTAAAGTTCAGTTTTTACTCCTTGTCAGAGTCCTTTAGTATGGTTTTCATCATGGATATCTAATTTTGAACTTGGTCCATGCCCTTGTGAGGATTTTTTTAAAGAGAACGATTCTTTTGATTTCTTGGAATGAAATAAAGTGATTGCTATTATGTCTCATCTGTGTTAATATGTGACTAGGTATTTTTTCTTTTGATCTCCACATTTACTTTTTGCAATCTGTTATATTCATAAAATTATATAAAAATGTTATATTTTGCAACAATCTTTTATTTAAAAAAATCATCCTAAGCCCTTATAATTAATACTTGTGGATTGGGAAACACTTTTTGAGGCTATAAACATAGGGTAATATTCTCGGCTATCTTTTCTTAGCCAAGAAAGATTTGAAAATGATTGAGTAAGATAAATTCATAATTTTTCCTCAACACTCGTGTCAAATAAATCCACGTATATGTCCATGCAACTTTAAAAAATATTTAAATACTCAAAAAATCACTAAAATCTACAAAATATGGGATGAAAATGAAGAGGAGGGAGTGGTCTCTTACCTGGTCCAAGCAGTTTTGAATTCCAAGCTCTGTGCATCATGTACTAGTCCTCAGAAGGTTGAAAGGTAAAATGGGCTACAAATGGTAAAAATCAAATAATATGGTAAAAAATGTGTTTTTCACCTATTTTAACTTATTTTTCCCACTTTTTATAAACATTTTTACCCCCTTTTAGCATTTTTACACTGTTTAGAGTAATGAAAATGCCTGAGCGATATTTTCTTATGCAATTTTCCTTGAGAGATGTATTTTTCCACATATATTTTTATATCTGGTGATGTTTTTCGACTTCTTCGACAGGTATCGTGCTCCTTACTAGAATATATGTTAGGTTTCATTCCACCTGTATTATGCATTAATCCATATAGATCACATATTTTCCATAGGTTCAACCCCATTCATTGCTACATTATACCTTCAAGCTTCTCTAAAGGTGTCATTTACGGATGACAGAGATTACCTCTTCATGGGTGTCCTAGTTAGTTCCTCACTAGCCATGTTGGCACCCATGCTGCAAATTTTCATAGGATCGGAAGCCCTGTTTAGTCCCGCCATGACTTTGCATCGAAGCTTCATAACTTCTTCTCATCTATTGTTGGCCAAGTACCCACGGGGATTCCAAAACAATTTTGTGTTGAGTTTTATTTGCATTGCATATTGATCGCTCATGCTTTTCAGGCCTAATGTCAATTTCTTCTTTCTGTTATATAGCTTATTGTATATGCATTCTCGAAAATTTACCATCCTTGCAATACTATCCTTTGTGACTTGACACTTGTATCCCTGGAGGAAACTTCCCCTAAGTTTCCATATCCTGCACATGCTTTCCTTGCATTGATCATATGTATGTTCCTTGCACTTGGAACTACATTGATTTCCTACAACACTTGTTTCCTCCACTGTATCATAAAATTATTTTATTATTTTTTAGGCTATATGAAAAAGACAAAAAAACAAAAAAACAAAAAAGAAGGATGGGAATGAGTCTCGTTTTTTTATATGGAAGTTACTTATGTTTCCCTTGAACATAACATAATCTTATGAGTCTTTACCTCATTATTGGGTTTAGTATGGATTTAAGAGGCATATTTTTCTCATTTTTTAGCATAATCTCCTCCGACTGGTTATTCTTCCAGTCACATGGAGCATTTTTCGATGCCTCCTATTTCAAAAAAGTTTCCCAAGTCACATTCTATGTTATGTTTCTGTTCAAGGGAAGTCAGCCCGTGTCAGCCCTTCTACAAAAACTTTGTCTGTCCAAGTCGACCTTCCTGTGTTAGTAAAGTATTTCTTAGTTTCACAAGTATATTTGTGACTCACTCATGCTAGTATAGAAGGTCCCCATTGACTTCTTGTTCACAGGTCTTCTCTTATCGACTACGACACATTTATATGAGATTATGACCTAGAGTTGCACCCTGGGCCTATTTACATCATTGATAGGTGACCTTGCACTCAACAGATGAAAAACCATCATTATTTGTTGATTGAGTGGTTTCCTTTGTGTTCGATGTCGATAACCATTATCACACATAGGGATTTGTGTGGTACCTTGGTTTTCATTTGACCCCATTGGTGGATTCCTCATATTTTTCAATAGCATCCATTATTGGATACTATTCAAAGAGTCTTTGTCGTATGCTATTCTATCTGGTACATGTTGGAGTCATACCTTAGTTTTATCCTTTCAATCTTTTCATCTAATTCCTTCCAAATATTTGGTCTTCTACTACTCCTTGTGTTGGATTATGGAGGATGTCTTAATTCCTTCCTTCCAGTGGATCTCTTCTTATAAAATTTAGCACATCTTTCTCTAGGAAAGGGATCTAGAGTAATTTTTAGTACCTTGGGGCTTGCAGTCATTAGTGATAGGTTCCCTCACTATTGACAGTGAGAATGCATCAATGTCCCCTGATCGATAGATTATATCATGTGTTCGACATCAACTCCTTTATTCACACTTGTTAGATTGTACTATGTACCTTGACGTCCATTATCAGTATCGGTGGGTTGTATCACATTTGTTAACAATATAAATCAATGAAAGGTAATCAAACGGTGTCTTACTGTGTTCCACTTCAACACATCTATTCACATAGTGTAGACTCATACCACAACGAATCATTTTGAAGACTTCGAGTGAAGTACGGGCATCACCTCTTTTTTGCTCCTACCTGACTTGTATTGATTGTACCACCCTCTTCGACATTGGTACTTATAGAGGATCAGTTTTTTCACTCCATTGGTTCCAGATATCCTCTATTTTGATTTTGAGGTATAGCTCCACTATGTATCCATTCATGGCTATTATCTACATTTTTGCATGGATCCACAGTGTATTTTCTTCTGACCATGATTTCTACTTCTATATATTACATGGATCCACTGTGTACATTTTTCATGGTCATGGAAATTAGTTATGCTTTCATTATTCATGGATCTGTAGTGTACTTGATTTTTCGGCCATGATTATATCACTCATGAGAATTGGCATGCCCAACTTGGGAAGAGAGTATCTTACTTGTTTCTGTTGTAGGTATTTTTATGGAATTTTTCTTCAACTACTCCTACCAAGGCCACTTCACAATATCATGACTACTTTGTAATGTATTTCAGCCATTAGTTTTCCTTCTGACCTCACACATTAGGAGGAATTTGTTATAGTGTCATTTGAAACCACATATTCTCATGATGACTCATTGGCCTTAGTTACATCCCTTTCCTTGATCGCAATACCAAAATCCCCCTTTTCCTTGTTGGATTACTGAGAGGGGGGGTGAATCAGTAATAGAGCAATTTAATCCTTTTTAACCATATAATCCAAATGTTATATAAATGTAGAATTATCATCCAATAAATGTATAGTAAATAAGCAATGAACAAATTAACAATCATACACATACACAGTACACCATTGTTTTACATGGAAACCCAAAGCGGGAGAAAACCACATAATGTTTTTTCTTATATGTCTTGAAGAATTACATTCATTGGAAGCACCAAATTCCTTTGTTTTCCAACTACAAATAGAAGGAGACTCCAAAGCCCTATTTTCTCAATCTACAACCTGAGGGAATCTCCAACTCCCATATTCCCTGGCTACAACCAGAAGGAGGCTGCAACCCCTATGTTCTCTGACTACAACCAGAAGGTGGTTACAACCACCTATCCTTGCCCCATCCAACCGCCATGACGTATAAGTAGAATGATGGAACCACTACTGCACTATCACTGTGAGATATACCACTGTACAACTGTATCAACCTGCACCACTGACCTGTAGCCAACCTGTACCAATAACCTGAACCATGCATCAACCATGCATCTACCTTTACCTTTACCTCAACCTGTAATCAACATGTACCATAAACAAGTGCATCAACCATGCACCAACCTGTAATCAACCTGTACCATAAAAAAATGCATCAACCATGCACCAAACTGTACCTCAACCTACAAACCTTCCTTAACTTTAACAACAAGAGACTATCATTTTCATCAAACTTTACTTTAGTCTCACATGACTAGTTTTGGATTATTCAACAACCCTAACTTGAAATAATCATAACTATGTACCTGTAATGAATAAAGATATGAAAATAGTACACAATTTTCTTCAGTGTGTTTTATGCAATTCCTCTAGGTTTCACTACTTGGAACCTCTTAGAAAAAGAGTTATAGCAAAAATGGCATACCTTGTTGAATTTTGTCTTATTCTAGAGAGCGACCTTGTAGAGTGTGCCCCACACAGAATATTCGTTGATGGATCTAAAAATTTTACACAACATACTACAGACTATAATATAACTGACACATTTGGTCTTACTAAATTTAGATCTGTTATGAAAAAGTCATGACATTTTTACTTGAAACACTTGTTTTAGACTAGTTTCAAGACTAGCCACAAACCTTATTTTCCACGGCGTGTAACTCCAAAACTACAATGACCCAAAAGATGAACGTTTTACCACAGATACTTGGATATGTTTCCTCAATGGCCTATCAATTTCATAGTCTGAATCATTCTAAAAAAAAATTATGGCGAAAATGGTGAGATGACTTGTAAATAACATACCTTAGAAAACATCATCAAAAGAATTTATCCTCCCTTGAATTTCGACATTCTTTACTTCACCTTCCCTTTGAAATTAGGATTACATATCCTTTGGTTACCTCAGTCACTTGTAGATATTCAATATGCTCAAGTGTGATGTAAAATGATAGAGTCTTACCTCTTATTTATACTTTCATGCAGTTTCCTCAAGGGGTTACTTTTTAACCATCTTAACCCACTTTCCTTATTTTAGGGTTAACCCACTTCTAATTTCTCCATTAAATTTATTATTTAAATAATTTATTTTGTATTCACTTTGAATTATAGTACACTCATCACTTAAATTTATTATTTACCTTCTAAAATCTCTTAAACCACTTTGACTACTTTGACCTTTTGGGGCTTCTAGATGACATATGGGGGTCCTCCAACTTCGTAATGCCATAACTCTCAAACCGTGAGGAGTTATGTGACGTTCCACATACCACCAAAAATGGAATGACATGTAATATCCATATAGAATAGTCTTACCTACAAATATATCAAAACTCATACCATTATCCATCAAACAAACTTGGGTCCATTACCCAAACCTGAGTTCTCCTACTTCTCATGGCCATAACTCTCTAACCGTGAGGAGTTATGTGACGTTCCACATACCACCAGAAATGGAATGACATGTATTATCCATATAGAATGGTATTAACTTCAAATATATTAAAACTCATACCATTATACATGAAACAACATTTGGTCCATTACCCAAACCTTTGTTCTACCAGAATTCGCTACCAGACTTTATTCAAGGGTTGACATTAATGACAACAAACCTTAATCAAAATTCCTCCCAAAAAATACTTTTAAGACCCCATTTTTCTTGATGTATGTGAATCTCCTTAAATCAACTCGCTTATGTATGCACATTTCTACTTAGAAAACTATGTACATGTTATTTTGGCTCAAAAAAATAATAAATCCCAATATTTCGGGCGGAGTTGACGGGTCCCTAGGTTCCCGACCTCTTGTTTCCCATCCATAACTACTCCAATTGTCAAAAGGGAGTATAAATTAAGGCTCAGGGTGGAGGAAAAATGGAACAGATAAATGCATCCTTATGTTGGCATTTTCATTATAGCCCTGGAAGTCCCCTTTTCCCCTTGCACCTGAGATTGTCCTTCCCCTTTGAAAACCCTTGTTTTCATCATTTTTGTTCTCTCTAATTTTTCAAGAAGAAATTATTTTCATTCCTTGGACTTGTTGGAACACAAATATTTGGAGGTTTTTCTTGTCACCTCTGGCCTTGGGTTGAAGAGCTTGGAGCCAAGTTTCGGGACCATGCCATAATGGTTACATGTTGTAACCAACTTCTATGCTATTAATAATAAAATATATCTCGTTCTTGTCCAATTCTATTTGTTGATTGATACTTTTAATGAGATTATCTATATCTTGTTTTGAATCTATTATGAAAACTGAAATGATCATGTCTAGTTAGTTAGTAGATAGCTACCTATTTGCAGTTGCTTGTCTCTTTGTTTGCATGAATTTTCATAGGATCATTGTGCGAGAGTTATGGAGAAACATTTCTTGAACGATATCAACTTCAAATGTTGGAATCCATGTATGTTCTCTTTTTTACCCTTTGAAAGTTAGTTATTGAAAATGAGTTACTTTTAATTAACTACTTGATTTAGAGTCCGAGAGTGGTATTTTAGGCCACTTCTCTATTGTGGACCTAACCCATAGTCATAGGACTTAGATTTTCGTAACACGTGGATGAGGCCTTCGGTCTCCTTTGCATGTTTATCTCTCTCAAATTGTTGTTTCATGTTGAATCTTCCACTACTCCAAATGAGGTTTGTACCACTCTAGAAGGTATCTTCGGAAAACAAGACGAGATGTGTGTCCACATGCTCGAGAATGAGTTAAACTTACTAGATCGAAGCGGTTTTGAGAATTTCTAGGACTTATTCATGAAGTTCAAATCTGTACTGCTTCAACTAAAAGGATGCGAGATTGATAAATTAAAGAAAGAAAAGTAGTTGATTCTTTCTATTCTATCAAAATTGTGACTGGAATATGTTGTCTTTGTCATTACATTTCATACAGTAAGGATTACATTGGGTGAAACTTGGAAAATTCCCAGATTTATATTTATATTTAATCCACTTTATATTTATATTTATATTCAAGTCATATTTATATTTAATCCACTTTCATTTTTTCTCCACTTTTACGTAAACTCCATTTCCACTTAAATTTTCACTTTTGTATTTATTAAAGTCACATTTGTATTTGATCACTTACTAACCTTTGACATCAACAATTTTTTTTTATTCAACACACTTCACATGATCCTAGTAATGGGCTCTACCTAAATAAGTACTATGCATATTCTGCGAGGTTGTGTGATGCTCTATACATATTTTACTTTTAGGGTTTCTTATCTTCAAGCTTTGTATTCCATAGCACATGTTRTTATCATAGGTTTCTATACTRTACTTATTAACTTCTGGGTGAGTGTTGTTGKTCATATATATAGGAATCTTGAGACGTTTTCTTTGATACCATTTTGTTGTGTTGATCCATTCTAACAGGTAATGATCTCAACACCCTTGGCATGAGCCTAGAAATGGGCTCTACCTAAATAAGTACTATGTATAAGCTGCGAGGTTTTGTGATTCTCTATACATATTGTACTTTTAGGGTTTCTTGTTTTCAAGTTTTTTATTCCATAACACATGTTATTATTAGAGGTTTCTATAATGTACTTATTAACTTATCCAGGTGAGTTTTTTTGGTCATATATAGGACTTTGGAGATGTTTCTTTGGTACCTTTTTTCGTGTTGATCCATTCTGACAGGTGATGATATCAAAACCGACATATGGGTTAGATATTTCCCTCCATGCATTTTTTCATTATTCATTTCTTAGTTCATTTTGTATTAGGATCAACCCCACTGAGTTGAGACATTGAACCTTCTTCATTTATTTAGATGTATTGTAATTCATGTGGTAGAGGCTACTGTTCATGGGTTCCCTAGTTAGAACCTTGTTTTTAGTTTGGCACCCATGTTGAAGTACTTTCATAGGTTCGAGAGCCTTGTTTAGTCCCACCGTGACTTTTTGTTGAAGCCTCATATCTTCTTCTCAATCTTTTTCCGGTCAATACCCATGGGGATCCCTCATTTATGTGTTAAGTTGTAATAATGCATTTCATTTCATGACTTGCGCTACAATACATTAGAGATAAAATCGAAAAAATATTTTCCTTGATCTTTGAGATATGAGAACTAGCTACTAGTTCTACTACACTCTCTTCAAGTATTACATATTTCAAACAATCTATCCAAATGAACCCGAATAACGATGAAAACTTATACTAGGAAGATGTTGGCACATTCTCCGCTAAAGTATCTAATATGAATGGAATGCAAAGAAGAGAACATAATATCCCATCAAAAATTATATTAAGGCAGATTAATGTTGGATGGTTAAAAATGATTCAATGTTTAAAAGAATTAGTTAATAAATGCGATAGCATAAATAGAAAAAGGGTGGATTTATTTCTACAAATTTTTGATTTGAAAATAGATTTGAGGAGCCCACATTTAATAATGGATTCAATTCTACTCTCCAAGGAACAATTACAAGAAAATCTGGATGCCTTGAAAGTTCCATGGGAAAACAAATTTAATGAAGTAACTGAATACTTGGAAGAGGAAGTAGAAAAGTGGCTAATTTGTTATGTAAACAAGAGTGATTAGGTTGAAGACACGTTGCACCAACTTAGTTTTGGCATAAGGGATATTGAGAAATAATTGTTTAATGCTAGGATTAAACATGATACAATGGTTGATCCCATGTAAGACCATATCGAATTATGATTAAAGAAAGAATTGATAAATATAATTGAGCCATATCATCCAAATTTAGTTACAATTTCCACAAAACCTCCAACCGAATACTCTACGAAAAGCACCTCGACAAGAAAATAATGAGATCTCTCTTTCCATCATAGTAAGTCACGTAATTGCCTTATTTCCTTTTTCTCAATTGGTATTCACCCAACCTTTATTGTTTCATAATCTGTGAAAACCAAAGGCCGACCCCCATCTATTTTCCTTTTCTATCTTCCATCTTTTTCTTAAATTTCATGGTCCATGGGAGCTCAATCCCAGTCCTCTTTGAAGGATGAATTCCTTTCACTTTTCATGAACATTTCAAACATTACTACTTTAAAAACAAACATTTGTATATATTTTTAAGATCCCCATAGAGTTATTCGAGGAATTACATTAGTGATTTCTCATAATTTTATTTTAAAACACAAGGTTTCAAATTTATTTCCTATAAAAAAAAATTTGAGACTAATATAGGAATCATGTTAAGTTATCTGTGAATGTGAACTATTTTATGTTTTTATTCAATGGTGTTATTTTGATCATGCTATGATGGAAATGTTATCTTTTCAGATTCCTTATCTTTATCGTTTACTATCTTGTATCATATTGTGAATACTCATACCCTCGATAAGCCTAGTCCTCTCTTAGGATTTCTTTTCATGTGAATATTTATTTTATGAAAACCAAGTATTTTATAGTCTTGTTTTGTAAAATACAAATTGTTGATAGAGGAGTATCGCCTCTTTAGAAATGTAGGGGGATTTATCCTTTTCATGTTATCTTAAATATATTAAACCATCTTTTTTATTAACAATTGTAGCAAACATACCGGGGACAAACAAAAGGATGGTTTCCCAAACTAGAGAATGGAATGACTCAACCAAAAATACAAGTTGGACTCATAGACCAAGGTATTGTTTTTCATCAATTATATGACTTAATAATAACAACAAAAAAGAGTTGTCAAGAACTCAAAAGAACATGGTAATTTCTTGCTCAAGAAGAATAAATAGCCATAGCCTTGAGACAAAGGAGACACCAGTGAAGTTGTTGGAATCATACAAAGTTCCATTAACAAGAAGTAAAAGAAAGAAACTTGATATTTGTCAAACAACCCAAGATCCAACACCTAAATATTTGAACATAGAAATCATGGGTGATTGAGAAGAACAAAGAAATGAAATTCCTAGTGAAGAAAGAAATGAAAGACAAAGAAATCCAAGAAGGAGAGCTAGATCTAGTCCCCTTAACTTACAAGGAAAAAAACATTGGTTTCCAACTCTTCCTTAGGGATTTTTACCTGGTTTTTAGGTGACAGGATTATGGATCCAAAAGCGCATATGGACCAATTCCTTAGTATCTGTGATATTCATTTAATTGAAAATGATGATGTAATGGTTAGAGTTTTTATTCAAAATTTGATAGGCCTATCCTATGATTGGTATCTCTCTCTCCCGTCTCAATGTATTGGCTCCTTTGATGACATAGAGGATATGTTCATGAACAAATATGCATTCCCTATTACATATCATATGTTACTCACCCATTTCACTCAAGTCCATCTTCAAAAGGGTGATAGAATCAAGGATTTTAATTTGAGACTTTTTAAGACACTGAATCAAATCCCAAACGAACAATTTCTGAATGCCCTTGTTATATTTGGTTGTTACAAGAATTCTAGGCCATAAAATGTGAACTATGTGATAATATTTTCATAGATAAATACATTGGATCAAGCAATTCAAAAATGGAAGAATACATGCTAGAGACTAATGTTGACCCTGAGATCATTCTAGGAAAAGTAGAAAGGGAAATGATAAGTATAAATTGTCATACCAAGGACCTTCAACCTATATAAATACTAAAGGTTGAGACATTGGGGGAGGGATTCTTCAAGGCCTACCCCCTAATGTGAGAAATAATCTTGAAGTTTCTCAAGATACTAGAAAAAAAATAGAAATTGCTCAGATGAGAAAAAATATTCAAAAAATGCAAAATGAGATCACCAGAATCAAGAGAAATTGAAATTGCATTCCACCACATCAATATGTGAGAGTTCCACCACAAAATCAAAGAGATGTAAATGATATAAATCATAGGAATGAATAACATAGACCAAGAACACCCAGAGTTCCAAATCCAAATGTTGTTGTACTAGAAGTAATTACAGAAGAAGAAAAAAATGTTCAAAACAATGAATCTTTTGATCAAGAAGTCATAAATGATAAAGATCAAATTTTGGAATCAATCCAAATGGAAGAAAATGAATCTTCTCAGATTTATGATGAACAAGAAGATTATGAATATTTGTAGCAAGATAATATTGTTCATACTAGGACTTAAGCGAATAAATCCAAGACAAAGGAACAACAAGAAAGAGAAAAGAAAAAATCCAATGTTCCAGATCCAACAAAACAACAACCAAATATAAATAAACCAGTGCAAATGACCTATAATGTGGTTGATGGATTAACCAGACTTCATATTACTGTACCATTCATAAAAGTGGTCAAAATACCCCAACAAAAAGAAAATATTTTGAAGGTTTTGGATGATACAAGTCTTTCTAATCCAAGAATAGAAGAAACAGTCATAAATACATAACAACATCACGTACCAGTAAAACCAAGAAGCAATATTCCACCTTTCTATATATCATTAGAAAATCATGATATTAAATTGCATAATTGTTTGGTTGATAGCGAAGCCACCAACAATATCATTCCATTATATGTAATGGAAGCCCTTGGAATATAATGCACAAATTATTATGAGACGGGTGAAATTGTTTATGAAATTTATTAAAGGAAAATTCTAGCTTATGGTGAAATCAAGGATTTTTTTTCCTAGATAAGTGCTACACCCCATATCACGACAATGTTTACCATCATAGTGGTATATTTGCTTCCTGCATATGGAATTATTCTTGGTTGGGATTGGTGTTCAATGATTGGGGGATATAGTATGAATGAGAGAAGTTGCATGATGCTCCCAAATAAAGACAAATTGATTATTAGAGCACCTCAGGAAAAAATAATTTCCATATCCTTTGAGAAAAAGGAGACCTAAAATTTCCAAAATTGTATTGATTCTAGAATTTGGAATTATGTTGTATTAAATACAGAGAAAATGAATCTCCCCCCCCAAAAAAAAAATGAAGAAAATGTTTTCCAAGGTTTTTGGAGAATGTCATTTGATGGTGATTGTTCTAAATCTAGTATTGGAGTTGGTATAACTTTTAAAATTACTCAATCACGCAATTATCCACATGTAGTTAGACTTGAATTTCCATGTAATAATAATGAAGCAGAGTATGAAGCACTAATTCAAGGATTTAATTCGACACTTCAGATGCAATTCAAAGACCTGGTAGTGACTGGATATTTAAAACTAGTTTTCAATCATATCAAAAAAAGATACAAAATTAAAAAAGAAAAATTGAAGAATTATGCAAAAAGAGTCTAGGAAATTATTGATTCATTTAAGTCTTTCAATTTAACTTTTTTTCCTCAAGAAAAAAATTATAAATCTGATTAATTATCACTAGAAGCCTCTTTGTTTAATGATCGTGATTCTCAAAATTCTAATATGTTTCATGTAAATAATATTTTTTTGTCCATCTATCCTAGATAATTGATGCAGGAGCATCGCTCACTCATCAAGCGAGCCAGCGCGTGGAGCAAAGACAGCTGGACAGCGCCAGCATCAAATTTTGAAACACCTTGGAAATTGTTGCGCCGCTCTTTTATGAAGCATTCATAAAGAAGCACACTTGTATTGTATAATAGATAAGAAGGCATTTAATAGAATTAATGTTGTTAAATAGGAATTTATTGTAGATATGATGATTCCAGTTTTCGAGGGCAAATGGAATATAGGCACCCTCCTTTGTATCATTGTAACATTAGAATTCAGAGCATTCATTCGAGAGCAAGAAGAGAAGAACAAGCAGAGAACTTGTGAGCAGAATCCCCATGTACAGATATTGAATTAATAGGAAAGCTTTGATTCAATTCCATGGATGTGATTATTCTCTGTGTGTTGTTGATATTATGTTGTTGCATATTTGATTCTTGTTATGCCTTTGTTTTATATGCTGTGTATGTGATTTCGTGGTAGATTCAAAATCTGAGAGATTGAGAGAATAAGTTTAAATTATTTCTCTGGTTGAGCCAGGAGATTCCTGCATAGAGTGCAGTTGAATTCCTCCGCATAGAGTGCGTTGAGGAGGCTCACCGTTAAACTCTTATTCTCATCTACCTAGGAGTTGAATTGGGTTCTTAGGGTCGTGCAGGTGAAGTGCAGGCCTAGGCTGAAATAGAAGCCTCAACAGTTGTCTGAGCAGAAGGCCAATGATTTCTGTGGCTGCGAGTGCATAGAGTCCAGAAGAACCAACACATGGAGAGTGATTGTACACCGAGCATAAGGAGTGCGCCAACCTTCAGTTGAAGGAGTGGTAGGAATTAAGCTCAGGAGGGATAGTTCCTTTCCATTTCTGTGGGAACAACCCCAGAAGAGGTTCAAACAGGGATGGAGCTCTGGAGCGGGAGGAATCCTCAAAGAGGAGAATTAATGGCCAGGGTAAGCCATGGAGGATCGCGAAGTCCCACTGACCTTTTGATCAAGGAGAAGTTGCGCAGGAGTTAACTGTACGCGTAGGGAGGACCAACGCCCATCGGGATTCGGCGTTCGGCGTTTGGCGAGTTAAGAGTTCGTGCTCGTCGAAATTGTGATACGTGATTTCCCGAGTTAATAGGGGTCGTCGATTGCGACAAGGACAGGTGGCACGAATCCGAAGAATCAGGGTTTCGGCATTCGGGATTTCCCAATGCAAAGAACTCACGACAGTTGAAATTGCGATCCCGCGATACCCGATCGCACGAGTGGAGGAGTGACGTGGTAGTGTGGGACCACGAGACATAGTGGGATACAGGTGGCGTCAATTCGGAGTTCGGGGTTCAGGGATTGGAAAGGGTAGTGAACCACAACATCATAATTCCCGATTTCCCGATAGGGAAATCCCCGATAGAGTGGGAGCGTTGATCGTTGACCATCGGGGATCGGGATTCGGAGGTTTGAATTGCATGAGGAGTGCACACAGGGTTCGCGATAGCGCGAACACCGATTTCCCGATACGCGAAGGGGAGATCGTCGAAGAGATAACTGTGGGTAGAGGGAACTCCCGAGAGGAGTTGGAAGAGCTTTGACTCTTCAGGCCAGTGAGAGAAAGGAGGTCCTGGTGGAGTGGTTGTTTGTCGAGGGGCAATAAGGCACCAAGTGGTATCAGAGCGAGGAGAGGAGTTCTCTTTGTTCCGGTAGCAGAGAGAAGAAGATTCGCCATGCTGCCCAGGAGGGAGAGGTAGTCACCTGATCGTGAGGACAGGGATGCCCGAAGAAGAGGAAGACCGGCAGGTAATCCAGAGATGGAGCGTCAAATACGAGATCTCAGGGCGAGACTCGAAGAGATGGAGACCACCCAAAGGCATGGAGTCGATGCAATAGAGTTCAGTGATTCCGAGGTGGAAGAGGAAGCTGGACATGATGCAGAGGAAGTCTCAGCGGAAGATGCATCAACCGAGAGGTTGATCAGAGCCATTTCGAGGATGAGCTCGAAGACCAAGATGGACATTCCCATCTATGAGGGGAGTCTAAATGCGGAAGAGTTGCTGGATTGGATCCGAGCACTCGATACCTACTTCGATTATGAATATATCGAAGAGGAGAAGAAGGTAAGGCATGTTGTCACAAAGTTGAAAGGACATGCAGCCTTATGGTGGGATGAGTTGCAGGCTGACAGGCGCTGCAAAGGCAAACAAAAGATCAAGAATTGGGATCGGATGATCACTAAGATGAAAGTGAAATTCATCCCCAGAGACTAACAGATCACGATGTTCAGGCGCATGCAAAACCTGAGACAGAAGATGATGTCGGTGAAGGAATACACCGAGGAGTTCTACAGGCTCAACATTCGAGCAGGTCACTGAGAGAGTGATGACGAGAAGGTGGCGAGGTACCTAAATGGGCTGAGGTATGACATTCAGGATGAATTGAGCATGGTTACCATCTGAACAGTTGAGGATGCATACCAAATGGCTCTGAGAGCCGAGGAGAAGCTGAGCCGCAAGTAGGGACAGCGAGGGCGAGGCAGGAGCCAGCCCCGAGGCAAGGTAGTTGCCCAAGAGAGAGTCCAAAATCCCAAGGAGGATTGGAAGAGACCTCAGGGAAAATCTGAAAGAGGTGGAACCTCACAGTAGAGGCAGCAATATGCTGAGCCCAGGAGACAACAAACTGATCAGCAAGGAGATTATGCTGACGCTAACACTATTCCTCGTACCCGAGGTAGAGGACGAGGCAGAGGAGGAATTATCACATGTTTTACATGTGGTAAAGATGGTCACAAAGCCGTGGACTGTCCAGACAGGAAAATGGACAGAGGAAAAGCTCACGTCACAGAGGCGTAGAGGTGTGATGCGAAAGATGAAGACACTGGAAGTGGGAAGTCACTGATAGTGCATAAAGTTCTTCTAAAACCTGAGAAAGAGGTGGAGGACACAGCGCAAAGATGCAGACTGTTCAGGACGACTTGCAAGACCAAGGGCTGGAAATGTAAGGTCATAGTGGACAACAGAAGCACTGATAATCTCGTTTCGACCGAGATGGTGGAGAAATTGGTGCTGGAGACAACCAAGCATCCCAGTCCATATAAAGTGTCATGGCTGCAGAAAGGACACCAGGTATGTGTTACGAAACAATGCTTGGTTAATTTTAAAATGGGTGAATATAAGGATGAGATCTTGTGTGATGTCATTCCCATGGATGTCTGTCATGTTTTATTGGGGAGACCATGGCAGTATGATAGAAATGTTGTTCATGACGGGAGGATGAACACATATACCTTAGAGAAGGATGGGAGGTCGCATACATTACTTCCGATAAAAGATAAAGAAGTGAAGCCGGAGGTGAGTAGCACAATACTTCTCATGAGTGGGAAGGAACTTCTCACGGAGATGGAGAAGAATGCAGATCCACAATTCTTCGTTGTTAGGAAGCTGAGAATTGTCCTGATAAGCACGAGAATGGACGACTTACCAGAAGAGATTTAGGAACTGCTGGGAGAGTTCGCTGATATCATCGTGGACGAACTACCTCGTTCGTTACCACCGATGCGGAGTGTAAGTCACCATATTGACCTCATACCCGGAGCAAGCTTGCCAAACAAAGTTGCATACAGGTTGACACCTCAGGAGAATGAGGAGGTCAAAAGACAAGTGCAAGACTTGTTGGATAAAGGACTGGTCAGGGAGAGTCTAACTCTGTGTGCTGTTCCGATAGTACTGAGCCCAAAGAAGGATGGAGGCTGGAGGATGTGTATAGACTCCAGGGCGATTAATAAAATCACCATCAGGTACAAATTTCCACTGCCGAGAATGGATGATCTGATGGACTGCCTGAGTGGGGCAAATTACTTCTCAAAGATTGATCTCAAGAGCGGATATCACCAGATCCGGATGAGGAAGGGTGATGAATGGAAGACAACATTCAAGACAAATGAAGGTTTGTACGAATGGCTGGTCATGCCATTTGGCTTGACAAATGTGCCGAGCACCTTCATGCGGCTGATGAATGAAGTCCTGAGGGAATTCATTGACAAATTTGTGGTCGTATACCTAGACGACATATTAATTTTCAGCAAGACCAAGGCTGAGCACTTGAGGCATTTAGCCACTGTGATGAGAAGATTACAGCAGGAGAAGCTGCTGATCAATTTGAAGAAGTGCTCATTTATGCAGACAGAACTCATTTATTTGGGTTTTGTGATATTGGCGAATGAATTGAAGATGGATCCTGAGAAGGTTGAAGTAATCAGGAATTGGCCATCACCGAGGAATGTTTTTGAGGTAAGGAGTTTTCACGGTTTATCTAGTTTCTACAGAAAATTCATTCGGAATTTTAGTGGAATTAGCGCCACGATGATGGACACCGTGAAGAAGTGGTATAAAGTTTTCCATTAGACAGCCGAGGTTGAAAGGAGCTTCAATCTGTTGAAGCGAAAGATAATAGAGCAACCGGTGTTAGTGTTGCCTGACTTTCAGAAAACATTTCAGGTGAAGTGTGATGCCAGTGGATATGCTGTTGGAGGGGTTTTGAGTCAGGAGGATAGACCTATTGCATATTTCAGCGAGAAGCTGGATGATGCAAAGCTGAAATACTCCACGTACGATAAAGAATTCTATGCCATCATACAGGCATTGAAGAAGTGGAGGCATTATTTGATACCCAAGGAGTTCGTTTTGTACAGCGATAATCACGCATTGCAGTTTGTAAGTCAGCAGGAGAAGCTGAATCAAAAGCATGCAAAGTGGGTTGAGTACATGCAGAATTTCACATTTGTCATTAAGCACATTTCGGGGACTGCTAACAAAGTAGCTGACGCTTTGAGCAGAAAATGTTTATTGCTGCAGGAATTCAGGGTCAAGACCTTGGGTTTTGAAAATTTAAAAGATATGTATGCAGGTGATGTTGACTTTGCAGAAGCATATGAGGCAGCAGAGAATCCAGTTCTTAGGGATCAGAGTCCGTGGCTAGAATATATAATCCATGAAGGATTGTTGTTCAAAGGAAATCAATTGTGCATACCGAATTGCTCCATAAGGGAGAATTTGGTGCGAGAAAAGCACAACGGTGGATTAGCAGGTCATTTTGGACATGACAAAACATTCGCTAAGCTGAGCGAATCGTATTATTGGCCTGGCATGCGAGCAGATGTAAAGAGGTTTTTTGACAGGTGTTGGATATGTCAACATGCGAAGGGCCGAAAGCAAAACACAGGTTTTTATCAGCCATTGCCCATACCCGAGAGGCCATGGGAAGCCATAAGCATGGACTTTGTGTTGGGTTTGCCGAGAACACAACGAGGAGTTGATTCCATCTTCGTAGTGGTGGACAGGTTCTCGAAGATGGCACATTTTATACCGTGTCATAAAACCAGCGATGCGACCCACATCGCAAACTTATTTTTTAAATAAATAGTTAGATTGCATGGATTGCCGAGAAGCATAGTCTCGGATCAGGATACTAAGTTCATAGGTCATTTTTGGAGGACGCTATGGAAGAAGCTAGGGACTGACTTGGCATTCAGCTCTGCTTATCACCCCCAGACAGATGGGTAGACAGAAGTGGTCAACAGAAGCTTAGGGAATCTATTGAGAAGCTTGGTGGTAGAGCACCATAGCAGTTGGGACCAGATCCTACCACAAGCAGAGTTCGCATACAATGATTCGGTGAATCGAAGTACAAGTAAGAGCCCATTTCAAATTTTGTATGGGACACAGCCGAGAGGATTTTCTGAGCTCAGGGAGTCAGAATAGGCTGAAACTAGCAGCGCGAGGCCTGAAGAGTTCGCTGAAGCGATGCAGGAACTTCATACACAGGTGAGACAACGGCTGCAGAAGGCGAATCAGGAATATAAGCACAGAGCTGATCAGAAGAAGAGACAACTTCAGTTTGAAGTTGGTGATATCGTTTTAGCGCACCTGAGGAAAGAAAGGTTCCCAAGGGGAACATATAATAAGCTCAATATGAAAAAGATTGGGCCGTGTAAAGTCCTGAAGAAATCCGGGGAAAATGCGTATGAGCTTGAGTTGCCAGAAGGCATCAGGATATCTCCAATTTTTAACGTTTCAGATTTATACCCATACAGGGCTGGAGAAGCAGACACTGGAACTGAGGAACCAGTGGTCCAGTGGCAGAAACAATTACCAGTTGCACAGAAGCCTCAGATGGAGTGCATACTGGATAAAAGAGTAGGCAGGAAGACCAGGAGAAAACAATATTTTGAATACCTAGTGAAGTGGAAGAATCACCCAGTGGAGGATGCCAGCTAGGAAACAGAGGCAATTATATAGAAACATGGGCAGACTGTGCAGGAGCTCATGGACAGGAGCCCATGAAATCTTTCAAGCCGAGGAGTATGATACAGGAGCATCTCTCACTCATCAAGCGAGCCAGCACGTGGAGCAAAGACAGCTGGACAGCGCCAGCATCAAATTTTGAAACACCTTGGAAATTGTTGCGCCGCTCTTTTATGAAGCATTCATAAAGAAGCTCACTTGTATTGTATAATAGATAAGAAGGCATTTAATAAAATTAATGTTGTTAGATAGGAATTTATTGTAGATATGATGATTCCAGTTTTTGAGGGAAAATGGAATATAGGCACCCTCCTTTGTATCATTGTAACATTAGAATTCAGAACATTCATTCGAGAGCAAGAAGAGAAGAACAAGCAGAGAACTTGTGAGCAGAATCCCCATGTACAGATATTGAATTAATAGGAAAGCTTTGATTCAATTCCATGGATGTGATTATTCTCTGTGTGTTGTTGATATTATGCTGTTGCATATTTTCTTCTTGTTATGCCTTTGTTTTATATGTTGTGTATGTGATTTCGTGGTAGATTCAAAATCTGAGAGATTGAGAGAATAAGTTTAAATTGTTTCTCTGGTTGAGCCAGGAGATTCCTGCATAGAGTGTAGTTGAATTCCTCCGCATAGAGTGCGTTGAGGAGGCTCACCGTTAAACTCTTATTCTCGTCTACCCAAGAGTTGAATTGGGTTCTTAGGGTCGTGCAGGTGAAGTGCAAGCCTAGGCTGAAATAGAAGCCTCAACAGTTGTCTGAGCAGAAGGCCAATGATTTCTGTGGCTGCGAGTGCATAGAGTCCAGAAGAACCAACACTTGGAGAGTGATTGTACACCGAGCATAAGGAGTGCACCAACCTTCAGTTGAAGGAGTGGTAGGAATTAAGCTCAGGAGGGATAGTTCCTTTCCATTTCTGTGGGAACAGCCCCAGAAGAGGTTCGAACAGGGATGGAGCTCTGGAGCGGGAGGAATCCTCAAAGAGGAGAATCAATGGCCAGGGTAAGCCGTGGAGGATCGCGAAGTCCCGCTGACCTTTTGATCAAGGAGAAGTTGCGCAGGAGTTAACTGTACGCGTAGGGAGGACCAACGCCCATCGGGATTCAACGTTCGGCGTTTGGCGAGTTAAGAGTTCGTGCTCGTCGAAATCGCGATACACGATTTCCCAAGTTAATAGGGGTTGTCGATTGTGACAAGGATAGGTGGCACGAATCCGGAGAATCGGGGTTTCGGCATTTGGGATTTCCCAATGCAAAGAACTCGCGACAGTTGAAATCACGATCCCGCGATCCCCGATCGCACGAGTGGAGGAGTGACGTGGTAGTGTGGGACCACGAGACATAGTGGGATATAGGTGGCGTCAATTCGGAGGTCGGGGTTCGGGGATTGGAAAGGGTAGTGAACCACAACATCATAATTCCCAATTTACCGATAGGGAAATCCCCGATAGAGTGGGAGCATTGACCGTTGACCATCGGGGATCGGGATTCAGAGGTTTGAATTGCATGAGGAGTGCACACAGGGTCCGCGATAGCGCGAACACCGATTTCTCGATACGCGAAGGGGAGATCGCCGAAGAGATAGCTGTGGGTAGAGGGAACTCCCGAGAGGAGTTGGAAGAGCTTTGACTCTTCGGGCCAGTGAGAGAAAGGAGGTCCTGGTGGAGCGGCTGTTCGCCGAGGGGCAGTAAGGCTCCAATAATCAATACTACTAGAAAGTATTTGAGAATGATGAAAATGTCTCCAATTTTTTTAGCAGAATCATTACCAATTGATCTAGTTAAAGAAGAAGATTAAAGCTAGAATGTTAAAAAAGAATAAACTCATGAAAGTAAAGTTAACCTACTTCAAAAAAGTTCTCTCGGTTTGGAATCTCTTTTTACAAGAGATGATCATATGAAGATTCAAACTATGATAGAAGAATTGTCTCTTAGAAAATACCAAGAAACTCGAAAGATAAATATAGGGACATATGAAGAAGAAAAGCATTTAAATTTGGGGACCAATTATACTGATGAAGAGGTCAGGAAATACACCCTCCTTTTTCAAGAGTTTAAATATGTCTTTTCATGGACCTATGATGCCTTAAAGGAATATGATAAGTCTATATTTCAACATACCATTCCTCTTAAAGAAGGTGCCAAACCATTTAAATAGAAATTGAGGGTAATCAATCCAAAACTAAAGGCTTTGGTTAATATAGAATTAGAGAAGTTTAAAAAAGTAGGTATAAGTTTTTCAATCTGACATTCAGAATGGCTATCAAATTTAGTGGTAGTCTAGAAAAAGAATGGTGCTATCAGGATTTGTGTGGATTTTCGATATCTAAACAAAGCAAGTCTGAAAGATAATTATCCTCTCCCAAATATGGAAGCTTTGCTTCAAAAATTTATTGGTTCTACATTAACGTCAATGTTGGGTGTATTTTTGGGGTACAACCAAGTACTTGTTGCCAAAGAAGACAGGAAAAAGATATCAGTTGCCACACCATGGGGGAGATATGATTATGTCTGTATTCCATTTGGACTAAAACATGCTGGAGAAACTTTTCAAAGAGCAATGGATCATGCCTTCAATGACTTAATTTGGAAGTTTATGGAAGATTATCGGGATGACTTAACAGTTCATTCAAAAGTAAGGGAATGACACTTCAAACATCTCAGATAAGTATTTGAATGTTGTAGAATGTATGGTATATCTTTGAATCCAAAAAAGTGTTTATTTGCAATGTTATAAGGAAAACTTCTTGGCCATATTGTGAGTAAAGAAGGCGTATACATTGATCTTGGAAGGATTAAGCCAACAAATGCATTGAATCCTCCCACTTATTGAAAATGATTGCAATATTTCTTTGGAAAGATAAATTTTGTGTGAATATTTGTTCCCAACTATGCTACAATCATAAATCTAATTAATAAATTGTTGAAGAAGAATAAGAAGTTTGAATGGACTCCAAAAATTCAAAAGGCTTTCTCTAACATTAAACATGAAATTACAACTGATCCAGTCCTGGTTAGCCCAGAATCTTACAGATACTTTATGTTGTATTATTTTTCCTTAAAATAAACCATTTCTTCTATACTCACTCAAAATAATTTGAAGGGGAAAGAACTTCCATTTTCCTTCATGAGAAAAACTCTTCATGATTATGAACTAAAATATTCAACAATAAAAACAAAATCTTATTCTCCGGTCAAGGCTATTGCTCATTTCATAACTTATATTCTATCTCCCCATGTAATAGCTTATCTTCCACATTACCCTATTAAAGTACTACTCAATCAAGAATTCAAAGAAGGAATATGGGCGAATTGGTTGGAAAACATCCACGAATATGATATATAAATTAAACCCCTCAAGGTTGTAAAAGGACAAGGATTATGCAAGCTAATGACTAGTATCAAAGCTATTAAGTCCCCTCACATTATCATGCAAGATTCATCTTTGGAAAAATATGAATGGCATAAAGATATTATCTTATACTTGAAGGATGGACAATTTCCTGTTGAAATGTCTTCTAAAGAAAGAAGAGATTTGAAAATGAAGACCAATCAATATGTGTTTGTCTCTGGAATCCTCTTTCAAAGAAACCTTGATGGAATCCTTCTTAGATGTTTAGACCATTTGAAATCCCAACAAACATTAGAATAAATTCATATAGGATTGTATGGAGGCCAATTTTCCCCAGCAGTGACAACATACAAAATTATCAGCTCAGGTTATTATTGGCCAACTATGTTCAAAGATGCTTATTCGATGACCAAAAAATGCATTTAATGTCAAAAAATTTCTAGGAAGATGAAGAGAGCACCAATTCCCTTAAAAACCATGCCAATATAAGAACCATTCGCGCAATGGGGTTTGGATTTCATAGGTCTAATAAATCCAAAATCCAACAAAGTACATTCATACATTATTACCGCTACTCATTGTTTCACAAAATGGAAAGAAGTAGTAGCTCTGAAAAATATTGATACAAAACAACTGATTATATTTTTGAAAGACTATATTCTTGCAAGGTTTGGTCTTCCTGAAAATTTATTATAGACAATGGATTGAATTTTATTGGGTCCAAATTCACAGAATTTTGTGGAGAATATGGTATTATGATGGGGAAATAATCTAACTATTATCCTCAAGGAAATGGTATGGACAAATCAACCAATAAGACTTTGATTCAGGTCCTTAAAAATATAGTCTCTGAAAATCAAAGAACTTGGTACAAAAAATTGGTGGATGCACTTTGGGCAAGTTGACTTACTCAAAATAAAGGTACTAAACAATCACCTTATGCATTGGTATATGGAAAGGAAGCTAGAATGCATATACATTTGGAATTGAACGTAGTAGCCATGGTAACACGAACATAAGACATTGGATCATATTCTCCTCTGTAGGCTTGATACAATCAACTAATGCAATTCAAATAGCAACTCACACAATATTTTATAGATATAAGGAGAAGACAAGAAGTGGCTAAGAAACATTTTGATCAAAGAATTACCTTTAAATATTTTCAAAAGGACCAACTGGTATTACTCTGGAAAAAAACAAAATAAAAACCATCCTTTCCAACTAAATTTGAAGATCTATGGATAGGACCATATCAAATTAAAAATATTTTTGGTTTCAACTCTTATCTGTTGAAAAATATGGATGGAACAATACAAACATTTCCTGTGAATGTGAAATACCTCAAGCACTTCTTCCTCTAGTTTCAAAACTTTTTGTTTTTGTACATAAACCTTTGTTTTCATTATTTTACCTTGTACTTATCTTTCACCTTATTTTATTTTTCTTTTGAATCCATTTCACAATGTACCAAACTTTATGAATTCTCAATAACCCATATGGCGTCACTGTCCCATAGTTAGAGCTAGTTGTTGATCACTTTTTCAGTCATCAAAGTTTGAGCCTCTTTACATCTCTTTCCTTTTTGTATATCATATTATTAGCCTATTTTTCGTTTCTTCCATATTGTGGTTTGCATTAACCTTGTCTAAAATCACCATAATACCTCAAGCGCACAAAGGTGCATGTCTCAAAGTATCACACTAAACCATTTTTCTAATTTTCTTTTTCCATACTTAGTCACTTTTGTATTTGTGGTAGTCATATTGTGGGGGTGAATAATGTTCCAAAAAGGACGCAACCCCACAACCCACATTCCTCTCACTACAAAAATAAACGGCAATATCCATTTCATTCTTTCTTTTACTTAGTATATTTTTAATTTGCGGATGTGGAACTCCCCTAGATCCTCCCTTCCATTAGTATATTTTTAATTTGCAGATGTGGAACTCCCCTAGATCCGCCCTTCCATATCCCATAATCCCACAATCCCACAATTATATAATCATCATTTCACACTTCCCATCACTTATTCTTCACCTTCATACTTAAACATTTTCCATACATCCCAACCCATAATACCATTTATCAAAAACATTTATTATTATACCACTAGATCGATTGGACAATGAGGTGAGTTAAAAATTGTTTTAATGACACAAATCTTGTAATTTATCCACCTTAAAGACAAATCAAATCATGCAGTTAAAACTCAAATCCACAATGTGTGATATTAAATAAAGTATGTGGAGGAATTTAGTAATCAAAATCCTCACTATAAACTCTTATTATGACAGACCACCACCTTTTTCATTCTAATAAGGATTTTCCAAATATGCCCAATAAAAGAAAAGATCTCTATTGTGGCGACAATGTGAATACATTAGGAAATGAAGACCATGCTTTTCAATGGTCTTGATAATTTAAGTGGTATACAACACTCCCTCTTGAAGAAAAAAATTCAAACAAGGTTTGGACTTATGGAATACCATTGGAAGGTTGTATGCCTGAAGTATCAAACTTCAAGGAGCTCATTCTCTGGTGTGTTGATAACTTTAACAATGAAAAGAGGATTATTCAGTTACAGGGGAAGAATCATATTTCTCTGGTTCCCACAGTGTTTAGAAGGATCCTCAGGTACCCCGATCCTACCACAATATTTAAAAATTGAGAAGCAGATGCCTTTCTAAAGGTCAACCATGGAGGGAAGGAAATATTGGACAATTTCCTTTTGAAGTTGTCAAGATATTATGAAAATTCCACTCATATACAATGTTCTTTGAAATACCCTTACAAAAAATTCACCTGGTTATTCGCCATAATTATTGGGCACGAATCTATGACTATTGTCCCAAGATATGCATTGTATGTATTACACCTCTCTATCCATGAGAGCGTTTTATTTGATTGGAATTATTTCGAGCGAAGTCTCTTTTCAACTTGTAAATTTTCAGAAAAATAAGAATTTTTCTATCAGTTCATATTTGATTTTCGCGATAGCGTACTTCCATATCTTCAAATATTTTCCTCGTTCAAGGAGTGTCGAATTTGGAAAAGACCCTAGAAATTTCGGTATCCTGCATTATGGAAACACAAATCTCCATATGTTTTTTATGAATTTCAAAATGCTTTGCTATCTACTTTCAAAAAGTTGGTCTATGTTCCTAATACATCAAGAATATCTATCGAATTGTTTCCTTTTTGGTAGGAAAAGGAGTTTTTGAAACCCTATACGATTTCAATTACATAAGATTATATAGATTTGAAGAGAAACCATCCTTACTCCCTTTTTATGTATCGAATACATTTTTCATTATTGAAGTTTGTAAACAATATAATTTCTGGGCACACTTCTTCAATGAGAAGAGGAAGAAACTATTCATTCCATTGCCTTGGAAAATTAGGGAAGTCATTGTTAAAAAAAATTCCCATATGGATGAATTTACTATGTATTTTGATAACTTCAAATTGAGAGAAGTCCCTAAAGTCCCTCTATTTGACCCCAATGATTTTCTTACAACATGTATGTTTGAAATCGACTATGGCTCATCCTTTGTGAAGACTAATCAATTCAAAGAAGGAGGTGGGGATAATTAGAACCCCATGGAAGTTATCATGGGCAAATTTAATTATGATATTGGCACCTTGGTTAGCACTAATTACTAACAGAAACAAAAGCATTGGACCACGAGAAGTGGTAAACCTAACCTTGAATAACCTAATGTTTCACAAGCGAATTATTCAACAAAAAAACGAACCTAGAGAAGCAGTCTTGGCCCAAAGAATTCTCGTTCAGAAAATTTTGGTGGTGGAGGAGATGAAAACCCCCCAAAAGGAAATATTGGTAAGACTCATGTTGCCCCTATTTCACTTAAGAGTAAAAGAGATGTAACTCAAAACGGATAAATCCTTGTACCTGAATCTAAAGACATGGAAGTATATGCAGAAGAACAAGACCCTAACTGGGATGCACATAGATTGTTAGAAAATAGAGAAGTAACACAATATTTGGATTGTCAAGAGCCAATTATTTTTTAAGAAGATTCTATCACATTACACCATGCTACTTACAACAAGGAATCCAAAAAAATGTTGATTGAAAAAATTAATCTTAAAAATAAAAAAGGTTGTTGAGAAATGGAACTCTAAAATTGATCTACACAAGGTACAACCCTCAAATATCATGCAATTTCAATAAGTATCCAGAGAAGCACTAAATTCCTCAATTGGTGAAGTTAAAATAAAAAGCCGAGTATTGAAAGAAAGAATACAAGAATTGGATATTTCCTTATTGCCGAAGCCTTTGTTTTCCAAGTCAATTGCTACCATCTAGCCTCTCAATACTTTGGAAGAAATTCCAAAATCTAGTTCCAAGATAAGGGGTGATTCAAAACTATTGACTGCCATCCAAAAATACATTGGATGGAACATTAAAAAGATAATTTGCTTGATCTTTGAGATATGGGAACTAGCTACTAGTTCTACTATGCTCTCTTCAAGGATTACATATTTTGAAGAATAGCTCCAAACGGACCTGAATAATGATGAAAAATTCTACTAGGAAGTTGTTGGCACATTATCTACTAAAATATCTAATACAAATGACATGCAAAGGAGAGAAACAAATCTCCCATCAAAAATTAGATTAAGGCAGATTAATATTGGATGGTTAAAAAGGATTCAATGTTTAAAAGAATTACTTGATAAATGTGATAGCATAAATGGGAAAATGAGTGATTTATTTCTAAAAAATATTTTACTTGAAAAAAGAGCTGAGGGCCCCACATTTAATAATGGATTCAATTCTACTCTCTAAGGAACAGTTACAAGAACATCTAGATGCCTTGAAAGTTCCATGGGAAAATTAATTTAATGAGATAACTAAATACTTGGAAGAGGAAGTAGAAAAGTGGCTAATTCATTATGTAAACAAGAATGATGAGGTTGAAGACACGTTGCACCAACTCAGTTTTGACATAAGGGATATTGAGAAAGAATTGTTCAATGCTAATATTAAACACGAGATAATTGTTTCTTTGATGCAAGAGTATATCAAAGTGTGTTTAAAAAAAACATTGATAAATATAACTGATATATATCAACCAAAGTTAATTACAACTGCCATGGAACATCCAACCAAACTCTCTGCAAAAGGAAGCTCGACAAGAAAATAGCGAGATCTCTCTTTCCTTAATAGTAAATCAAATCATCACATTATTTCATTTTTCTCAGTTGGTAGTCACCCAACCTTTCTTGTTTCAAAATATGTGAAAACCAAAGGTCGACCCCTAACTATTTTTATTTTCTGCCTTCTAGGTCTTTCTTAAATTCCATGGTCCACAAGAGCCCAATTCCAGTCCTCTTTGAAGGACAAATGCCTTTTACTTTTCTTGAACATTTCAGACATCACTATTTAAAAAAAATGTTTGTATATATTTTAGGATCCCCAAATAACTATTTTGGGTATTACATTAATGATTTATCAGGATTTGATTTTAAAGCACATGGTTTCAAATGTATTTCCTATCAAAATATTTTTTGAGTCTATTGCAGTAATCATGTCAATTTCTCTATGAATGTGAACCATTTTTTGTTCTTATCCAATGATGTGCTATAATGGAAATGTTATCTTTTTAGATTCCTCATCTTTATGGGTTATTGTCTTGTATCATATTATGAATAATCATACCCTCAATAAGCATGGTCCTCTCTTAGGATTTCTTTTCATGTGAATATTTATTTTCTTAAAACTGAATCTTTTATAGTCTTCTTTTGTAAAATAAAAATTATTGATAGAGGAGTACCACCTCTTTAAAAACACAAGGGGATTTATCTTTGTCATTCTATCTTAAATATATTAAACCATATGTTTTTATCAACACTTGTGTAAAAGAAAAGAAACAAAGGTTCTAAGCAAGTTTTGTCCACTCATGAATGTATTTTCTCCATGGATACATGTCACAAAATTGAGCCAATAAATGAAAACGGATAAGGTCAGAAGTGATTTTAATGGAAATAAGAACACACAAGTGAATAAAATTGTAGTAGTAAGCATGAAAAAACAAGTAACAATAAGAAATTTCAACTATAAAATGACAAAAGAATATCGGGAACCCTTTAGGACATGGCCAAAAAAATATAAGAGAGAAGCATGAGGTCCCAAATCCTTAAGTCACGATGGGGATAAATATGGGTTCCTGGGCCTACGAATAAAATCTCAATATGGCCACCAAATGGAAAAAAGAGACCTAACTAGAGTATCCCATGGAGGGTAGGCAATACAACACAAGTTACAACCTACAATAGATAAGAGAGAGAAATGTCACAAATTAATGGTATTGAACCTTGATGGAAGAATTTTCCTCAAACACACAATTTTTTTTAATTAAGGAAAATAAATTACATCAATAATGCAAGATCTTACAATCCCAACATTACTCTTGCATGAGAAAATGAGAGCTTAAATAAGCTCATCATACTAATTCATGAAATAATTTTGTTATGGACATCTTACCAAATAATAAAGTGAGTATGAAAAGTGTCCATGTACAATAAATGAAGATTCTAACAATTTCCTAATTTATTGATTCTAAAAAATGACTCTTATCTAGACTTATTATCTATTCTAACAATATTCATTTTAGAAAATCCTAAGTACAACAAAAAAATATTAGACTAAGTACTTTTAGGATCATAATATCTAACATTCCCCCCTTTAATCCAAAAGTACATTAGAGCAAATAACAAGTTCTGGATCATAATATCTAACATTCCCCCCTTTAATCCAAAAGTACATTAGAACAAATAACAAGTTCTACTATGAACTTAGTAAATTTGATCCTACCAAGTGTATTTGTAAAAATAACTAAGATCTGATCTTTTGAAAGACAATATATCGGTTTGATGATGCCCTTTGCAATGAGTGTCCTGATGTAATGATACCTTGTGTATACATGCTTTGTTTTGGAATGGAAAAATAGATTTTTAATAAGTTTAATGGTTGACTGACTATCAAACAACAATGAAGTAGCTTGTACTTGAAGAATTCCCAAATCCTGTAAAACTCTGCATAACCATACAATCTCACATGTTGATTTCCATGCTGAAATACATTATTCTTTTGCAGAAGAATTTTCCATTGTAGTCTACTTCTTGCAACTCCAATAAATTGTTGTTGATCCCATATTCATAAAGTAACCTGATTTCAATGCCCTATCATCAAAATTTCCAACAAAATATGTATCAGAATATCCAATAAGTACGGAATTCTTATTCTTTATGTATAAAAGACCATAATATTTCAAACCTTGAAAATATGTAAGAACCCTTTTTTTCCATTGGATGTAGCTTGGGTGGTTGGGATGAACAGTTGTTACCCTCCCCACCAAGGTTCAATTCCTTGTAAGTAACATGTGATTCCTTTAAATGGGTCTATAACATACTCTTGTTTTTTAGTAAGATGATCTTGATGTTGAGCCCCTAATATTCCAAAAATGCTTGTCCTCCCCACGTTCTCTCGTGGATTTTGGGGGAGTTCGGTGGATGTAGAGAGTACTAGTCTTTGGTGTCATGAACCACATGTAAAAAAATGTAAGAACCATTTTTTATACATTCCAATGGCTTTCCCTTGGTTCCTGCATAAAGTTTGAGAGAATAATGACTGCATATGATAAATTTGTAAGAGTGGTTTTCAAATAGGTCAAACTACCAACCAACTTCCTGTAATTGGTGTTTTTTACTAGTCCCCCCTTTCAAATTTTGAAAGTTTTAAGTTTTTCTCCATTGGGGTGAGAACGTACTTGCAATCTATCATGCCAAATATTTTCAATAGTTTCGATGCATACTTGCATTGACTAATGAAAATGTTTCTTGGATGTTAGAATACTTCAACTCTGAGATAATAGTGAAGTAATCCCATATATGTCATCTTGAATCCTTCCTGTAATTCCTTCTTTACCTGTAAAATATGATCATCATTGTTCCCAACAATGATCAAGTCATCGACATACATTACTAAAATCACCAAACGTTTACCCTGTAGACACATATATAAGGTGTCATCAGATTTACTTAACTTAAATCCAACTTTGTGAAGGTAATCATCCATTTTAGCATACCAAGCTCTAGGATCTTATTTCAATCCATATAATGCCTTGATCAACTTACAAAATTTTTGTTCCTACCCTTCAAGGTCAAAACTGGGAGGTTGAGTCATATAGACTTCTTCTTTCAAATATCCATTGAGGAAGGCACTTTTAACATCCATATGATGTAATTTCCATACTTTTTGAGCTAACAAATCAATTACCATCCTCATTGTGTTCCAATTTGCGGTAGGTGCAATGATTTCTTCATAGTCAATCCCTTCATGTTGTGCAAAACTCTTGGCTACAAGTCTTGATTTATATTTGTCTATCATTTTGTTTGGATTATACTTGATTTTGTAAACCTATTTGCATCCAATGGGTTTAACATCTTGATGACAATCAACAAGTTTCCAAGTATTATTTTTCATCATTGATTGATATTCATCAATCATTGTTTTTTCCCATTCTTGAACTTTTACTGCCTCTTTGAAAGTTGAGGGATCTACAAAATCATTTGTTACTAAGGAAAAAATTTGTTCTTCCCTGGTTGAAATTCTTGTGCCTATTTTGTTTTGTTCAAAAGGTCTGACATCCTTGAAAATTTGAATATCCCACTTGGGAAATTGACGTTGACTAGATTGAGGATCTAAATTATCACCATTATTAAACATAGGATTGATAAAAACATAAACTCTTATTTCCTCTGGAGTATCTTGAGAAATATTTTTTTTCAAATCAAATAAGTCATAACCTATCAAACTATTTGGTGATCAAATCATATTTATAACAAAATTTATCATTTATCTTAGGTGATAAGTCATTCATATTTTGTTACTACCTTGAAAATTAGGAAACAACACAAATACATGAGTGTCACATGTGCATCATTGACACAAAATAATAATAAATCCTATATTGCAACATTTATAGAAAAATAAACCTTCCATAGAAATGGAACTTACAACAAAAAACAATGGCACTGGAAAATATATTTAGAAATGTTTAAAATATTTTCTTCAATATGGTAAAAAACTCCAAAATGAAAAAACTATACAACATGGTCTACTATCTACCTGTCGAAATACATGAATGAAAAATGTCAAGTCTTAAAAAGTGTTGTTTGATCTAAATTCTTAACATGATTTTCAATACAAGTTCATGATATTCCCAAGAGTATGAATGGTTGCATAAATCTTAAGTTGTAACAAATATTCCATAAACATTGAGATGCATAATCATGGATTTGGAAAAAATGTTTGAGAACTCATATTATGTATTCATGGAAAGGTTTTAATTTTAGATGAAGTGTATAAATTTATAGAGAATTTTTATCATAAATCAGGATACAAACTTTTTATTTTTTAAAAAAATATGGAAAATTTTAGCCTAAATTTCTTTAAATTTTTTAAAATTTAGCCAAATTGGTGAAATATCACTTTAAAAAAAAACGTTAATCTTGAGGTGGAGTTTCATTATCAGATGAAAATTTTGAATAATAACCATACAAACTTGATGAAGAATTGTCATTTATTGATGAAGTCCAATCTATTTCAAACCAACGTTGTTTACTTGGTTGATTTGGCATTCAATTTTTCTCCTTATCGACTTGTTTTTCCAAGTTTTCCAGAAGGCATTAAATCTCTTTGGCACTTTTTCTCTCTATTTCATCGAAGATGACATCTGAACTTACAATAAGTTTTCCATTTGATAAGAGATGATATCCCTTCTTTTCATCAGAATATCTAATAAATATACACTTTATACTTCATGAGTCTAGCTTAGTTCTCTTTTTCGTAGGAACTAAAACATAGCACACTGAACCAAAAACTTGAAGATGTTTAATTCTTGGTTTAAAACCATACCTTGCTTCATATGGTGTGATTCCATCCAAAGAAGTAGTGGGAGATATGTTCCTTAAGTATATTGCAGTATGTACTACTTCAACCCAGTAAGAGGGACTTAAACCTTTGAAATTTAACATCGATCTCGCCATTACCAACAAAGTTTGATTCATTCATTCTGTAACTCCATTATGTTATGGAGTGTATTAATTTTTAATTTTCCTTGTGATTCCCTTATCTCTGCAATAATTTTGGAATTTATTGGAAGTGTATTCCCCTCCATTATCTCTCCCTAATGGGTTGATATTTTTTATTTTTTTTTCGAATAGACATAAAAAAATATTAAAAATTTCAAAGGTTTCTAACTTATCTTTCAAAAAATGCACCCAAGTCACATGACTAAAATCATTGATGAAAAGTGAAAAACATTTACAACCACCTAGAGAAGTATCTACAGGTCCACAAATGTCATTATGAACCTGTAGGAAATATTTTTCTCTCCACCTAGAGAAGTATCTATAGGTCCACAAACATCATATTTCTCTCCATGAACCTGTAGGAAATGTCTCTCTATTATGTTTCCCAAAAATGCAAGCTTCACATCTTGCACTGTCCTTCTTAAAAGTGGGAAGTCCCCTGACCATTTCCTATTTTTGAAGTTGTGATAGACTGTCGAAATTCAAATGTCCATATCTGACATGCCATAACCTTATAGGTGAAATATATGAACTAACTTCTCTTGCAAAAAAATTATTTCGAGGAACAACTTTCCCTTTCATCCTAAGAAGCTTGAAATCTTCGTATCCTGTCATGATTGTCTTCAAATTTTGGTTTGGGAGTTGATCTTCACCAACCCATCTTCCATGATGATTTGATGTTCTGCTTATCGAATCTGTTGGAGTTTTTTTGTTTTTTTTAAGTCAAAAAGAGGTGGTTCCTGCTATATTAAGAGGAAAAAAATATACATCTATGTTGAGGCTGCTAGTTGTACTGCCAATTTAGAGGAAACTGGACCAGCTGGAAGCCAATGTTATCCTTGTCAAAAGTAGGTAGTTTTCCATTTGTCCTATCCATAGGAAACTAGGATGGATGGTGTTCCATAGTTTGAACTGTGTTTGTAGTTTTACAGTATGCAGCTAGAAGCCTGATCATAACCCAGAGCAATAAACCTAAACAAAATAAAAGAATAACCATAACAATTACCCGGTGGCCATGTTAGCCTTGTCATCATGTTCTCCTCCCCTAGCTGGCATCACAAATGACTATGCGCAAGTTGGGCATCTCTGCCCTATTGGTGCATTGGAGAAGGCATCGTAAAGCATATCCAGTCGTTGGGTCATGAGGAGGATACTGTGGACTTGGTCCACCATATGGCCCCGCAAATCAAACAACAGTTCCAGGTGTTCTGGGTGGAAGAAAGCTAGTGGGACATTCCATTGTTCATGCATGGACAACATGGGAGGTGGTGAAAGGACCTTGCCACCCTTCCTCATCATGCCTCCCGACCTGTTCTCCTCAGCTTCACTTGGGACTGCCTCCCTTTTCTGCTCCATGCCTACTCCTTCATCCTCACCGCTCTCCATGTCTTTGTCTAAGGTGTGTCTAGCTACGAGTGCAGCCTTATGAGAGTCCATTTCTTCTTGTATCTCCTCCTCTATGTAGCAGGTGGGGAACTTATCGAATTTATCTGCTCCTGTGTCGCTCCCTTGTTGCTTCTCAAAGGTGACCATGGTGTCTTCCTCCAGAAATTAGCTTGGTGGATGCCAGTTATCGGGCACAGTGAAGAGGAGATGCTCCAAAGGAACCTGAGTTGGATGCTCCAGGAATACCTCCTCCACATATGCCATGGGAGGCATTCTGGCCACATTTTATCTGTGTGCAAGATGGATCAGATCCATCAAAAGCGCTCGTTCCATCCTTTGCAGCCTCTTACTTCGGGTCGCAATGGTATACTGGGCAGAGCCATGATGTGGTTTCCCTCTTTCTCATGGCATCAGAGTGAAAAATTGGATTGAAAAAATGCAGAGGGTGGTCTGGTGATTGCACCAGAGCTCACAATTGCAGCGTTGGTGCAGGGAGAAAACGAACTGGATGAATCCATGGTGTGACCTATTCAAAAGAGGATGGAGCGACGAGATGTCCTTCTCCATTAACTCCCTCATATTGAATGCTTGCAGCGTCATACTGCTCACGCAAAGGAGAGGTCCCTTGTCATGAGAATGGTGGTTGGGTCCAATTATCATCCTTAATGTTGCGGGGATGGGGGTCAGCCTACCACATTTAAGGACAGGCCCGATTCTATTCCAGGTGTCTGGTATACTTGACGTGTCACCCCATCCGGGGCTAGTAAATCCCTGTTTGTGAGGCTTTGGAAGCAATTCAAGAGATCGGTGCAAGAATAATTTTGGGCCTTCCAGTGGATTTGTTCCAACTTGGTGTCAACTCCTTCATTTGCTAGGCAATCTACTACTTTTTTTTCTTCCCTTTTCACGTGATATGGGATAATGGTAAGACTGGGACAAAGGAGGGATATGATGTCTTCCAAGAGTCCCGAGAGCCACCAGCTAAGTGAAATTTCTAGTGGGTGTTCCCCGTGTAGAATTTTGGTTATGAGATGGATGATGATATGAGAATATCCCTCCACAATGACCCTATGAAAGTGATTGTTAATTGTGACCTGAAGGCCTCTTAGAAAACTTAGAAGCTCAGCTGCATTGTTTGTATTTTCACCTAGAAATCCTGTTACAAGATGGAGGATTTTGCCATTTGAATTCTCAAGAATTGTCCTGAATCCACTGGTCCTGGATTTCCTTTTGAGGCTCCATCAAAATTTATCTTTATAAAACCCATTGGAGGGGGGGACCAGATTGTCGAGCTGCTAGGATGGCGACTGGTTGCAATCGTAGTAGGGTGATTGTGCATGCTAATATTCCAACTTTGAAAAATGCTCTTCTCCTCTGGATTACATTTTAGGTCATCCGGGGTCCATGGTTTTCTTTTGATCATTTCGCAGATTAGATTCACAATTATTTCCCAAGTTGAGGCAGGAGGGGAAGATTTTGAGTGGAAGATCCTTTTGTTTCTTTCTTTCCATATTTTCCAGAGGGTGAAGCCTGGGAGTAACTGCTAGATATGCATAATAATTGGGTTGTGAAAGGAGATCGAGTCCCAATTCTCTATGGTATCCTTGATGTTATTCTTGTTTCTGCTAGAGTGGCGCATTTCTTGGGATCCTTGGTCCCAAATCCACTGGTTGTAGTGACACTTGTTGAAAAGGTGTTCCAAAGTCTCCTCTTGTTGTTGGCACAGGGTGTATATTGATGGGCCTATGAAGCCCCTTTTTGTAAGTTTATCCCAGGTTTGGATTCATTTTTGAACTGTGAGCCATAGAAAGATTGAAACTTTGGGCCATAGGGATGCGTTCCAAATACTTCTCCAGATTCTCTCCTTAGCGTGGTTTTGCTAGTTCCCCTGCAGGTAGTAGGCTTCTTTGACTGAGAAATTACCTATTGTGAAGTACCCCCATCTGAGAATATCTAGACCTTCTCGTGTTGAGATATTCGTGTGGCTTGTGCAGGCTTGCCAAGCTTGGAGATCCATTTCCCATGAGATATGTAAATCCAGATTCTATGTTTTTCATTGTCGTCAGGGCATGTTCCTGTCATTTGTTCTCCATAGATATTTGACCCATCGAAATATGTCTGGTTGTAGTGCATGCCTGAGGGGGTTAAGTTACTCTAGATTGATAAGGGGTGTTATCTATTGCCAAGAGTCCTGCCAGAATAGTGTACTTTCCCCATTCCTGATTTCCTAGAAGGTGTGCCTCTGAACTAGAGGTCGATTTTGTCAGGCCATGTTCCAGATGTTAGAGACTTGGATTTGGTCATTGAATCTGATTAGCTAGTCTTCTTGGGTAGTCAGGGCATACTTCTGTTTCCATATTTGTGCCCAAATTTTCATGGGATGCTTAAGCCATCACCACCACATTTTAGCTCCCATGACTTGATTGAGCTTGTCGGGGTCGCAAAGTCCCAGTCCACCTAGATTTTTGGGTTTGCAAATCTTCTCCCAGCTTACTAGAGCCCATGTTTTGTTAGATTGGTGTCCATGCCATAATAAGTTTTCTTGAAGGCTCTTGATTGCTTGAATGACCAATTTGGGCGCTGCCAGGGCAGTGAAAAGGTAGGTGGCCAAGGCTTGCAGGAATGACTTGAGAAGCACCACTCTAGCCGAAATGTTTAGAGGTATGAAGGTCTAGTTAATGAGACTATGTGAAATGGAGAGAAGCAAGATGTCCCAAGAGATGAAGCACGTCAACTCCCCTGTGAGGGGTATGCCTATGTATTTGGACGGAAGGGAGCTCTTGGGTATGCCTAGGAGCCAGGAAACATGATTTTGTACAACGATCGACATGTTTAAGAAGTAGATCTTGGACTTGTTAAGATTGAGGACCATGCCTGATGCCTCCGTAAAGTCAGAAAGAATGGTTGGCTTCTCGAGCAGTGGGGGTTGTTAGCACTCTACAATTTTCCCAAGGCTATGGAAGCAGTCACAAAGGCAACATCAAAACCACTTCGATTTTATATAGATTTGTTTGAAAAAGGATATTAGGATAGTTATGCAGAACATAGGTTCGTTTTTAAGAATTGGGTAGGGGCAGAGAAGAGAAACCATGGGCTATGGAGTCATTGCAAAAAATGATCAAAAATCCATGTCAATGGGATAATCTTTGTAGGGAAAATTAGAAAACTCACTGGATCCTTTAATTTAAATGAAATGGGAGAGATGGAACAGGTTAAGAAATCTGATTAAACACAGAGCAACTAAGAATTCTGAGTTTAATCTTCAGTGGAAAACATAAAAAACTATATCTAGCCATCCAAGACTTAGAGAGGGATCTCTCTATTTGATATAGATTTGTTTGAAAAAGGATATTAGGCTGGTTATGCATAACATAGGTTCGTTTTTAAGAATTGGGTAGGGGCAGAGAAGAGAAACCATGGGCTATGGAGTCATTGCAACAAATGATAAAAAATCCATGTCAACGGGATAATATTTGTAGGGCAAGGAAGAAAACTCACTGGATCCTTTAATTTAAATGAAATGGGAGAGATGGAATAGGTTAAGAAATCCGATTAAACACAAAGTAATTGAGAATTATGAGTTTAATCTTCAGTGGAAAACATAAAAAACTATACCAAGCCAGAGATAGAGGGTACATTAAAACCAATTATGTTCTTAATCTTCTCAGAATAATTCATAGGAAGACATTAATTATGATAACATAGAAACAAATTTACAAAGAGGGATGCACATCACCAGTCAAAATAGTCACAAGAATCCTGCAGCATAGCATTGTATTATTGAAATGATGAAAATACAGAAAGCTCAGTGAGTTGTTTTACAAAAACTAAATCATGGTCCCTTGACTGATCCCTTGTACATTTCATTCATTACAATATATAGACAAGACTCTCCTCAGGCTCAGGAGGTCGAATTCAACCACATGGCCGAAAATAGTAAGTAAATCCCAAAAATATATGGACTGAGAATTTGGTCGAATCTGCTGAAAATAAGGGTACACTCAGACATTGTTTTCTCTTCAACGTTGAACACCTGGGAAAAAAAAGAAGGATTTTAATGTAGATGAGTTTGTCTGGATCAAAAACCTCCTTCAGTTTCTCAAATTTTGTCTCCATCTCATCAAAACAGCTCCCGCAAAATCTGGACTATAACAGGAACAATCAGAATTTTGGAAAAATAGGGCTCGAAGATGGCTTCGATTCTCCCTTCTCATGGCACCTGTGAAAAAACTGGGAGATTGTTTGTTCTTCAGTCCATGATGAACAAAAACCTCTTTCAGTTTTTTAAAATTCATCTCTGTTTTCCCAGAAATTCTTTTGGAAAAAGACTGGTCAAAAATGTTGCGAAAGCGGTTTTTGTTGGGGAAAGGTGGTATTTCGGACTTCCCCTGAGGTGGTAAGTGGTTTTAGGGGGGGGGGGTCCGGTGGCTTGTGGAGATGCCAAGTGTTCGGGAGTGGTTTTAGGAAACAACTTATATCGGAACCCGCCCTCTCATTAAAGTTCGGATGGCAAGGGGGGGTTCGAAATGATTAATGGGCGTGGATTTTGTTTTGTTTGGGGATGTGTGCATAGTGGGTTTGTGTTTTTATTTTTATTTTTGTTTTATTATTATTATTATTTTTAATTATTTCATTTTGTTTTAATATATGTTTTGTATATTATATGTTTTATGTTATTTTAATATTTGTATTTTATATTTTGTGTTTATTTGTTATATATTGTATTTTGTTTTTATGTTTTTAATTTTGTTTTGTGCTTTGTTTTTATTTATTAGTTTTGTTACTTTGTTTTATTTTAATTTTTATATATTTAATTTATTGTTTGTTTATTATAATTAATGTCAACTCTAAAACACTACCTTAATCAGACTAAGTTAATTACTAATTAATCTAATCATTTTTTTTTAAATTATCATATTAAAATAACTTTATTAGGCTAATGAGCATTAGAAAATGCCTCTAACCATTTAATATTAACTTAATTTTTTGTTTATTATCCTAAGTTGGTTTATTCGGGCATGGATGAGTGATGGACGAGACACACTCAATGGGAAAAATGGGAAAAGGAATGAGTGGCACAATGGTGGATGAAGGATGCAACAGGGTGATGGAGGATCGGGCGAAATGGATGAAGGGGGAAATGGAAACAATCGAGAGAGAAGCAAGCCAGGAACTTCATCATGAGACCCACAAATGATATCTGAATCATCAGATCTCCTATAATTATATGACCCTAACATAGGCTCCACTTGGGGATGGCATCTCTTTCAAGAGGTGTCAAGAACCACTGAACTTTGAACATGTAGACCGATGCTTTATTCATTGGGCTTATCTCAAAATCTTATTCTGCAACCCGTACCTATTTTGATCTTGCAACTAAAACCAAATCAAAATGAACACTGTTGAAAAAGAGATGCTCAGAATGTTGAGCTTATTCAAATTCTCCTACCTACCCTACACTACTGATAATTTGTTTGTTTTAAATGATACAATAATGCTAGTGCAGCCAGTCAAGCAACTGCTCTACTAGCTCTACTCTTTCAATGTTTTCAATCAATATCAGAAATAGAACTTGCATAGGCATCATGAAATGATTTCCATCCTAATCTTCATTACAAGGAGATTGATAAACATGATAGATAACATAAATACTGGAAATGCATTGTGGCTCTGTGATTAACAACCTCTCCATATAAATAGCCACTGGATTAAGATAGACTTGACCTATTACTGGATATTCAAATTTAACCAACTCAACTTCACGATTTGATGTTGTAGTTATGTTATTTGCATCCTCATGCACTTCCTGACATGGATGCAAATTTTCTGATGGGTTCTGAAATGATGCTTCTGCTGAACACACCACTATAGATGACTGTCTGATCATATCCATATCATAATAATTTTTGAAATCATTGGGGGTAAATGAAAATTGACTTGAAAAACACACATTACCTAGAATATCAGCTATAGGGTCATAAAATGCTTTAGATAATGGTGGCATTGGCTCTACTGGTACTTCATGGCTTACACCACTTTCAACTAGAATCTGACCAATATTCCCCCTCAAAATTTGAAATGAATTAAACCACAGAGGCAATGAATCAAGATGGATCAGCTCATCACCTGTTTTAGGCTTCATGATTTCATCTGAGGTTTGACCTTCAAAAAGGCTCAAGGGACGCTCCTTTGGATCAGGTTATGTATCTCCCCTATTTTCCTCAACTGATGTACTAGAATATTCCTATTCCTTTCTATGTGCAATATTCTTGTAATGTTTTCTTAGGAGCGAGGAAAAACATAAGGGCAGGCAGTTTTCACTTTCTTGAAAATTTTCTGCATTTTGATCATTGTTGTCATAATTTCCATGTACAGATTGATTGTCTGGATGGGATTGCAAATGATCTTCTTCCTCCCAATCATATGTGGCTGATTTATTTGAAAAATCCAATGTGGTATAATCATCATTGTACAAATCCAACTTGGGTGAATCATCCTTGGATGAAATACCATTGAACATGCATATCATATCAGGCAAATCTTCCTCCATGTTCTAATTTTGAACTTCATTTTCGACTGTATTGTGAATTGAATACATGAAATAATCCTTTGGTGGTTCAGAATACTGCGGCTGGGCTGAAAAGTGTTTGGGGACATTGATCCTTGTCTGTTCTGGCACTAATGGAACATAAGGTCTTTGAACAACAAGCTCCCCTTTCCTGTCAATTTCTTGCATCATCTCTTTTACAGTGTTGGCCAAGACATCTAGCTTCACTTTTGAATATGTCATCCATTTATTTTCTATTCTGGCCTTTTCTTCTACTCTTATCTTGGACCTTTTGTTCAACATATTGGCTTCTACATCAACTGCAACATTTTGCATTTCCTCCAGGGTTGCAGTGTCTCTTTCTCTTAACTGGAATGTCATTTCTGGATCAAAGGCATCTGGGTAATGCAATTGATCTAAACCAAGAGGGGGCCTTACATCCACATGTATTGAGTGATATACCTTATTGAACCTTGCTGAAAACTGACGTACTGTCTCCCCTGGATGCCTTTTCAAATGGTCATATTCTTCTAGGATGAGAAAAACATTTCTCATGATCACCCATTGATCTAAGAAATTTTTTACAAACTGACATAAATTGCTAATGCTAGCAGCTGGAAGACCCTTAAACCAATTTTTGAATTTGCCTTGCAATGAAAGGGCAAACATTCTTATGCAGACATCATCATCTTCTACCTCAAATAGATCAAGAAAATCCTCAAGACTTTGGATATGCTTTTCAACAGTGATTTTCACATTTTCTCCATCAAACCTAGGCAGATTATTGTTGTAATTGACAGGGACGTCATGGAGAATGGGAGGCAAAGATAGAGGCTTGTATATTTTTGACACTTTTATTGGTATAGGAGGTAAAGCAAGGGGCTTGTAGCTAACTAGAATTTCAACAATGGCAGGAGATAAAGCACAAGGCTCATATCTCACTGGGTTTTCTACAAGTGTATGAGTATGTACATGATCTACAATTTTGGGTTTAGTCTCTTGAGTCTCATCGATTAGAAGGTGGTCAATGCAATCTTCAACAATGTGCTTTTCATTAGGTTTAGAATAAGATAAGACGTAATTACAAATAAAACCAAAGATGTCTTAAATGCAATTTGGGCTTGAGTACCTGATCTTTTTTGGTTGCTTGGTCATGCTTTAGGTTCTTCCTCCAGTGGAGTCTTTGAGTTGGCATTTTCTGGAGCTAATTGGATTCACCAGGTGAATGATCTCAACCTTCTTATGTCTAGTCATTGTCCACCATCAGTGATCAGATATGGAACTTTGAAGTGTACTACTGGGGAAAGTTCCCCAGTATGGTCACCATTCTGTTAGCACTCTATAATTTTCCCAAGGTTGTGGAGGAAGTCACAGAGGCAACATCAAAACCACTTCAAGTCTTGGATCTAACCCTCCAAAACTCAGAGAGGGATCTCTCTATTTGATATAGATTTGTTTGAAAAAGGATATTAGACTAGTTATGTAGAACATAGGTTCGTTTTTAAGAATAGGTAGGGGCAGAGAAGAGAAACCATGGGCTATGGACTCATTGCAACAAATGATCAAAAATCCATGTCAATAGGCTAATCTTTGTAGGGAAAGGTAGAAAAATCAATGGATCCTTTAATTTAAATGAAATGGGAGAGATGGAACAGGTTAAGAAATCCGATTAAACACAGAGCAACTGAGAATTTTGAGTTTAATCTTCAGTGGAAAACATAAAAAACTATACCAAGCCAGAGACATAGGGTACATTAAAACCAATTCTATTATTAATATTATCAGAATAATTCAGAGGAAGACATTAATTATGATAACAAAGAAACAAATTTACAAAGAGGGATGCACATGACCAATCGAAATAGTCACAAGAATCCTGCAGCATAGCACTGTATTATTGAATTGATGAAAATACAAAAAGCTCAGTGAGTTGTTTTACAAAAACTAAATCATGGTCCCCTGATTGATCCCTTGTACATTTCATTCATTACAATATATAAACAAGACTCTCCTCAGGCTCAGGAGGTCGAATTCAACCACCTGGCAGAAAATAGTAAATAAATCCCAAAAATATCTGGATTGAGAATTTGGTTGAATCTGCTGAAATAGGGGTACGCTCAGACATTTGTTTCTCTTCAATGCTGACACCTGGGAAAAAACTGAAGGATTTTAATGTAGATGAATTTTTCTGGAGAAAAAAACTTCTTCAGTTTCTTAAATTTTGTCTCCCTCTCGCTGAAACAGCTCCCGCAAAATTGGGATTGTAATAGGAAAAATCAGAATTCTGGAAAAATTGGGCTCAAAGATGGCTTTGATTCTCCCTGCTCATGGAACCTGTGAAAAAACTGGGAGAAAATTTTGTTCTTCAGCCTGTGCTGAACAAAAACCTCTTTCGGTTTTTTAAAATTCATCTCTGTTTGCCTAGAAATTTCTTCATAAAAAGACTGGTAAAAAACGTTGCGAAAGCGGTTTTTGTTGGGGAAAGGTGGCATTCTGGACCCCCCTGAGGTGGTGGTTTTAGGGGGGGCGGGTCCGGTGGCTTGTGGAGATGCCAAGTGTCTAGGGGTGGTTTTAGGAAACAACTTATATCGGACACCCCCCGCCCCCTCTCGTTAAAGTTTGGATGACAAGGGGGGGTCCGAAATGATTAATGGGCATGGATTTTGTTTTGTTTGGGGATGTGTGTAGTGGGTTTGNTTATTTTTTTTTAATTATTTCATTTTGTTTCAATATATATATTGTATATTATATGTTTTATGTTATTTTAATATTCGTATTTTATATTTTGTGTTTATTTGTTATATATTGTATTTTGTTTTTAATTTTGTTTTATGCTTTGTTTTTATTTATTAGTTTTGTTACTTTGTTTTATTTTAATTTATATATATTTTATTTATTGTTTGTTTATTATAATTAATGTCAACTCTAAAACACTACCTTAATCAGACTAAGTTAATTACTAATTAATTAATAATTAATCTAATCATTATTTTAAATTATCTTATTAAAATAACTTTATTAGGCTAATGAGCATTAGAAAACGCCATTGACCATTTAATATTAACTTAACTATTTGTTTATTATCCTAAGTTGGTTTATTCAGGCAAGGGTGAGTGATCAACGAGACGTACTTAATGGGACAAATGGGCAAATGAATGAGTGGTTCAACAATGGATGAAGGATGTAGCAGGGTGATGGAGGATCGTGCGAAATGGATGAAGGGGGAAATGGAAACAACCGAGAGGCCAACAAGCTAGGAACTTCATCATGAGACCCACAAATGATATCTGAATCATCAGATCTCCTATAATTATAGGACCCTAATAGGGGTGTTCATAATTAGGGTGTCATCTACAAACTGGTTGTGAGAGGGTGTGGGATGGATATTCTACAACGACGGGCCATTAAGGGAGCCTTCCAAAACCACCGCCTTGATGTAGCGACCTAGTCCTTCCACCATCAGAACAAAGAGGAAGGGAGAGAGAGGGTCTTCTTGGTTGATGCCTCTAGAGGGGGAGAAGGGTTGGGAGGGTACTTCATTGACTAGTATAGAGAAAAAGGTTGAAGAGGTGAGCTTGAGGATCCAATTCACCCACTGTCTGTCTAAACCAAAGGATTCGAGCATGGAGCGTAGGTACTGCCAGCTGACTCTATTGAAATCTATTGAAAGTTCAAGTTTGATGGGAATACATGGGATTTTGGTCATCTTTAGAGAGTGGATCACCTCGTGAGCAAGGATGAAACTGTCCATGATTTGTCTACCTTCCACATAGCCTGCTTGTTCTTTGGAGATGACAAAAGGGAGGATCGACTTTAGGCATGTGGAAATCACCTTTGTGATTATTTTGTAGATGAAATTACAGAGGGATATCAGTTTGTACTGCTTGGGATGAGTGACATGCTCCTCCTTCAAGATGAAAGTGAGAAAAGTGGCATTGAGGGCAAAGAGTACCTCGCCTGATGTTTTGGATTCCTCCACAACCTACCAAACCTCTTCCCTAATTAAGTCCCAGCAGTGATGGAAGAAGTCCGAGGTGAAACCATTTGGACTAGGCACTTTCTCTAAGGGCATGTCCTTGAATGCATGGTCCACCTCTCCTTGGGTAATAGGTCTCATTAAGGCTTTATTTTTCTCTTGGGTGACCAACGAGGGTACATGTCTGGTTATTTTTTGTATTTCTTCCTCCTTGTTCTCATTGGTTTCCATGAGAAGCTCTTTATAGTAGGTGTTTAGCTCCTTGACAATATGGGAGTGTTCTCTTATAGGGTTTCCTTGGGCATCCTCTAGTTGGGTTATCCTATTGATGTATCTACAGTGCACCATTGCTCAATGGAAGAACTTTGTGTTCCTCTCACCCTCTTTGATCCATTGAACTCTGGATTTCTAGCGCCACAAAATTTCTTCTTTCTTTTTTCACTCTTCTAATTCCTCTTGAAGTTCCTCCTCTTCTTTCTTTAATTATATGGTCTTGATTCTAGAGATGAATGTTTGTTGTAGGGCTTCTAGTCTGTGTTCAATTTCCTACATGCGTTGGAATATGTTTTCAAAGGTAGTTTTGTTCCAGAGCTTCAGGTGTTGCTTGAAGTTTTTAAGGCACTGTTGGAATATGTACATGCAGGTCCCATGGTCTATTTCGTCCTGAGCCCACCAGGACTTTGTGAGCTGATGGAAATCAGGCTGAGAGAGCCAAAATTTCTCAAAATGGAAGGTTTTGAGTTTGGGGGTGTCCCCCGAGTCCAAACAGAATGCTATGGGCCAATGGTCCGAGCCTGTTTTTTGTAGGATAGTTTCTTCCATGGAAGGGTCCTCCTCTAGCAGGGCTTCCGCTACCAGGAAGTGGTCTAGATGGCATGCCACCTGCTGATGACCAGATCGTCGGTTGGACCAGGTGAATATGCCATTTTGGGTTTCAATATCAACTAGATTTAACTTGTCAATGAGTGATTTGAACTTACCACTGTCTTGCTCTAGCCTTTTGGTTCTGCCAATTTTCTCCTCTAGTGTCAGGATCATGTTGAAGTTTCCTCCCAGGACCCAGTTAGGTGTATTCAAAAGTGTTTTGATGTAATTTATTATTTTCAGGAAGTTTTCTTTTTCTTGTGTGCTCTGTGACCCATAAATGTTTGTGACCCTGTTACCATGAAATATGTTGTGAGTGTGCATATGGTAGAAAAGGGCCGACTCATTGTGACAGTGTTGGGGTTACATAAAATGGATAATCCTCTGGATGTGCCCAAGGAATCATAATGGATGAAGTCGCACCCTCGCTAGCTCTGGTGGAAGATGGTTTCAGCTTCTATTCCAACACATTTAGTCTCCTGTAACAAGAGGACATCTGGGTTTTCTGCCTGAATGCAATCTTGGAGGATCCTTTGTTTGGATCTGTCGTTGAGTCCTTTGATATTCTAGGTGAATATATTCATCACGATGATTGTGGAGGGGGGTGGAGGTATCCCTCCTAGAGCCTGTGGATATATCCTGAGTTGAGCATGAGGTTCCCTACCTCTTTGATGAGTTGTTGGGCCAATATACAACCCCTCTTTTTGTTTTCCCATGTTTCCCTCTTTGAGTCTGTACCTGGATCTGTGGCTATGCCCAGTCATGCTGAAGATCCTGTTGTGGAGTCTGTGCAAACTTTATGGACTTTGCAGATTTGTTCTACAGGAATGGTTTGCAGATCCTTTCGATTGAGAGATTCCTCGAGTTGTTCAATATCTATGTCCTCCAGATCTTTTTCATCCAACTGCATCTGGGTGTCCCCATTTGTCCCCATTTTGTCCCCTGGGATAGCCTCTTTGTTTTGTGTCGAGGGGGGCTCAAACTGGCTTTTCCCTTTCTCTTGATTTTTTTCTTTGTGTGGGTTTTGGATCTCTTCGTCTTCCGACAACTGATTCAGGATGTCATAGGAATTTTTGGTTGAAATATTTGGAGCGGTGCCAAGATTCTGCTTCCTTGGCGGGTTTTTCTTCCGGCCTATGACTATGGTAAATCCATCTTTTTGTTTGTTGTCTCTGGCTTTGGGGCCTTGGGTATTCAAGGGGAAATCTCTAAATAGGTGGCCACGCTCATGGCATTTTCTACAATGAAAGGGGATGTGTTCATAGTTGATTATTTGGTTCCAATCCTCATCCTGATATTCCAGGGTAATAGATCCAGGTAAGGATCTTTAGATGTCCATGTAGACATAGATTCATGCATAAGAGGTGTATTTTCTTTTCTTTGTAGATTTCGATGATTTGACATATCGCCCCACTTTATTCCCTATTCCCATGAGTATCTCTTCCAACCAAAATTCTTGAGGCAAGGAGTACATTCGGATCCATACTGGAGCCATTGTGAAGTCCTCCTTTTCTGGACTGAAACGGTTTGTCCAGAATCATAGGAATAGCTCAGTTGAGTTCTAGAAATACGACCCGTTATCGAAGATTTTGTCCTTGTCTTCGAGGTTGTAGAGGATGATCGTGAAAAATCCTTTAGAGTTGATCTGAACCTCATAGTCTCCTTTAGGGTTCCACCAGTCTTTGATCCATCATGTTAGGTCACATTTAGAGGGCCAAAGTCCTAGGAACTTACCAATTAGGGCATGCTCCCACATGAATTGGGTGTGCTCACCTACCCTTGTCGAACAGATGAGATATCAAGGAGTTTTTTCTGGTTGCGGGATTCATTTGCGAGGTTCCCATCCACGAGATGCCTTTGGATGAGACATGCTTGGCTCCACATCCATTTCTTTTCTGAGCCCCTATTTGTTTTTTAGTAGTTGGTCTCTTATATGTGGCGGTGGCTCAAAGGTAGGCCTCTTGGCTCTTGTCCCCTCTCTATCAATGGTTGTGACATTATTGTATG
>ML790287.1:597446-611865 GCA_009831015.1 Picea engelmannii | reverse complement strand
GATTTACATTTATACAAGATTTAATTAATGTTAAATCATTTTCATCCTTAAGTTCCCATTTAGCTAGTGGTCTAAATAAACATTTACAAATACTATTTGAAACTTCTTATTTTTTCACACAAACATATGAATTAATGCACTTATCCTTTTTGTACTTTAAATATGCCAAATATATTTAAAATAATAGAAAATAATGATGGATTTTTTTTATTATTTTAACTTTGGCAATCAAAACATTAAAAATGGATACCTGGCGATCTTCACGGGATATTTCGAACAACTTCTTTGGTCTTCATTTTCAGAAATGAGACTTGATGATCCTCTTGATCCGCATTAAGAGGGATTTGGTCTCAACTATTGCTCTACTATTTCTCTCCTGATCCTAATTAAGAGGGATTTGTTCTCAATTATTACTCTCTTGATCCTGATCCTCCTGATCCTCATTAAGAGGTCCTCAACTATTGCTCTACATTTTCGTCCTTTCAATTTTTACTCTAGTTGAAAAATGATGAGATGTCAAACCCTGTTTGGGCTGCAAGTGTGCAATCACGAGTTCAACACATTATAGTCAAGGATAGAATTCCCTAGCCATGATGATTCTATGGAAAACCCATGGCCAACTATCTTTATCCCTAGGAATAGTTGTGTCCAAGCATGAAATAGGGAAAAAATGAAATTCTTCTCAAAACCATGACTAGTAACTAATCCAAAAACAATTATTGAATGTGTGTAGGGCCAACCAAAATGATTGATTGGAAGGAAAGAGAGAATGAGGTGGAATATGTGGATGCATTGGATGAATAGGGAACATTATATGTGTTAAGAGACTGTGGTCTCTTGAAGTTCTTCTAAAGTAAAAATATGAGCAGCCAAAGTATGTTGTTGCAAATCCTCGTGGGACTTTGGGATCTTGATCAATAGTTTTTTTGAGTGGGACATGAGATACTACACATAGATTTGTAGGAAATGTACTTCCTGAAAAAACTGTCTTGATGGGGCGAGTCAGTAGTCTTGAGAGAAGGTGGTAGGGACAGTTTCACTAGCATTATAAATGAGTACATTGTTGCACATTGTCGATTAAGAAAGAGAAAGAGAACAACCAACTTTAGATAAAATATGTCTAGTAGTTACCCCTTCATACTATACTATTCATGATCACTTGGGTAGTTGGATACACAACACCTCACTTGACCTCACAAGCCCATATTCACTATGAGCTTGAGTGCTTGTAGCCCACGGTATATGACTAGTGCACTAGATTAGTGGTCAACCTGAGAAATCAGTTGACCAGATGTAGGATAGTTAGGAAAAAACAATTGGGCCATGGATTGATCCTCGTCTCTTTCTTCCTAGAGTGAATCCCTAGGATGCATCCACATTAGTCACCATCAAGGAATACCCTTATACCGATAGAGGCTTCAGGAATGATCATGATTTAGTACTTCCTTCTAGAGCATAGTGGGGAGACATAGGTAAGAAAGAGTACATGTTTTTTTTGTTTTAGAGTTATAATAGTTTTTATTTTAAAAATATTGTATTTTTTATATATGCAATGATATTGACAATCATAATGTATGACATAGATGTGGGATTAGTCTTATCGACAGAGATGGCCCCAATATGCCAAAAATCTAAGCAAGAGAAACACTCAAACGAGGAGAAGGGAGATGAGGATGCTCCTAAAAATCTCCATGAGGTTTGGAGGAATCTAAAGGGGCTCATAATGGGTTTTCCCACTATGAGGGTGTATGATGTCACACAAAGGTTACATCACCAAGCAGTTGGGGTACCACGTCCTTTTTTCTAACTATTGAGGTGGGCGGCCAACGCTATAGTGTGATACCATGAGACACACGTTCCTTGAGATAACTAGTCAAGAGTCTCTCTTTTTGTAGCATATATGGATTATATAATGGATCTATGTTATACTATATCATTATGGGCCATATAGCCTTATTTTGTACACTGCATATTTTTTGGACATGATGTATTTGCATTTTATATTATTCATACAAATGGTTTAGTTCTTCTTATGAGCTAAATGATTGTTATATCTTCCATTATTATTGTGCATGCCCACTTTTATTGATGTTATTTTTAATTCAAAAAATGCCAATCCAAAACCACAATTAGCTAATGAATCATACAATGTGTTTAAACTTATAGGGACATGAGCATAAGTAATAAACTCAAACTGTCACTCAAGAATTCATACGCTCAAATACTTCCTAACAACACATGATTTATCATAAGATAGGAATTATTCATTTATGACTATGAATCCAAGTACACAACTAGCCTACGCATGCTGACAACAATAGATTCAGAAATAATTTTGATGGTTGCACTATACTCTACAACATTGTTGGTCATAGGAATGAGGCATGTGCCCCCTGAACTCACTAGCTGGTATATTAGTGAAAAAATCACCCATGCAACAAAAGAGATATTCTAAGTGTTATGGCTAGTGCCATCTGTGAAACCTACATAGACTAGGATATACAATGAAATCTACAAATCAATCACTAATAATAATAACTATATGAACTAAATCAACCAAATGAAAAAAATGAAAAGGCTTTAAAGTACAAAAATTTAAAAATACATGTTACAAAGCACACCATAACATTGCTTCTTACACATAGTACTTGTTTAGATATAGCCCATTATGAGGCGGGCCAGAAAAAGGATTTCCTCCATAGTCAACTAATGCACAAGACCCTCTTCACAATACATGGCTCACAATGTAAAGAATATGCTAAAGAAGTTCAAAATTTCCCACCCCTAACTTCTCATGATCCTGGTCATAAGCCAAAACCAAATCTCCTTTAGCAAAGATGTGAGGATGAACATTTTTTTTCATACTGGGATTTAATATGCTTCTTATTAGTCTCATTAGCCAACACAACTTCTTTACAATGCACATCAAGACCAACCAAATAAATGATATTTTATTCCTCCATAGAGTTATTAGGAAATAGTTATATGGCTAGCTTCAATGAAATTATTTCACATTCAATCGGTAGAACTGCCTCCACTCCATGGACAAGTTAGAAATGTGTAAAACCAATGGAAGTTTCAACTAAGGTTCAGTAGGCCCAAAATGATGAGAAATGTATCAAGTTCTAGTTGGTATTATTATTTCCCACCATCCTTTGCATCATAGTCTTGAAAAAATTATTACCGACATCAACTTTACCATTAGATTGATCATAGTAAGGAGACACTTTTTCATGCTGAAAAACTAACTTGGCTGCTAACTCGATCATCATTTCATTTTTAAAATGTGATCCATGATCAATAAATATCATTCTAAGCATGCAAAACCTAGTGATAATATGATTTAAAATGAAAATTTTCATTGTGGTATCATCGTTGGAAGAAGTAGGCATAGCCTCGTCCCACTTGGTCAAGTAGTGAACAACCACAATGATGTAGTTGTGACCATTAGGACAAGTAGGATTTCATGTCATAAAGTCTATCCCCAACGTTGTAAAGGGGCCAGTAGTAACCACATGGTTTAATGGAGCAAGATGAGAACACATTTTTTAAGTAAATACTTGAAAAGGGTGACACTTCTGAATTGCATTAATGCAGTGTTTAAAGATGGATCTCCAGAAGTATCCTGTGCACAAAATTTTATGGGATGTTGTTGTTCCAGAAAAGTGACTGCCACATGCTCTAGCATGGAAATCATTCAATACCTTCTCAAACTCTTCATGGACTAAAAACCAAAACAAAACTAATTCCACACTACAATGATGTAGAGAATCTCCAATGATGAGATAAGTCTTTTCTTGATGGAGAATATGGCAACGTTCATCTTTGGATAACTCAGAGTTAAATTATTGGGTATGAAGATATATCAAGACATCTTCATACTAGGGATATGAAGATTCAATGAGGAATAAAAACTCATCTAGAAAGGAATCGTTGACCATAGTTTCCTCAATGTCTCTGGGAAGTTCAAACATGAACTATGTGAAAGCTAAAGATTTCTTGGATTTCGAAGTGGAAAACTCCAAATCAAACTCTTGTAAGATGACTATCCATTTTGAATATTTTCCCTTAATGATATGACGAGTAAAATTCAAGGAAAATTTTTGATCTAGGAGGATCTCGGTGGCCACCCACCTATTCCAACTAGCTCAAAACAGTTCGTTGGCAATTTACTATTTTTAGCAGTTTTTCGGATCCTAAACTTCTGGGGCCATTTTGAGGGCATAAAAAATTATTTTTCATGATCGAGCACCTCAATTATAGTTGAAGGCTTTACTTGAGCCCCCAAAATTAATATCCTCGTAGATACCTTTTCACTGAGCTACTGTGCACCCCAAACGGAGATCGTATGTCAAAGTTATGCTCCCGAGAAGTTGATACACCAAACTACCCAAAATAGGGTCCACAAAACTGTTGGATTTTCATCTTTCAGGGTTAGGGTTTTGGATTTTCTTTATGTTAAAAAGGCTTTTGTAGCCTCATTGTAAAAATCATCTTCTTTTGAATCTAAGTAGCCTTCACATCTCTTCCCAGAGATAAGCGTCCACCATTGTAGCGAGTCTTTCACTATGTATTTCTACAATTTTGTACATTTCGCTCATTAATAGAAATTGTCTATCACTGTATATTTGTGCCTATTGTTATATATCTGATATATCTCTGTTATATTATTGGCTCTCTTGCAATATCTCTGTATATTTCTTTGTTATATCTCCTCTCTCAGTTCGTGCCAAAAATAATCCAGATCAATTTTAGGGGATAAATTTCACCCATATGATAATTTCCATGCTTTCCCCCCGAAAAGCATTCACCAATTTGCATTTTTTCTAAAAATGATTCGCCCAAATTATATAGGATACCTTAAAATCACCAAAATGTTATATAAATTATATAAAATCCTTACAAATTTTAATATTTTTACAAAAAAAATCACCGAGCATTTTACAATTTGCATATTAAGTACTAGTAAAATTCACCTAGGTTTCTTCATTTTAAGATATATTTCCATCCTTAAAATTATCCTTTGTAAAAATACGACACATTTCATTGGCATATGCTAGAAAGATAGTTTTATGAATAAGAATATGAATCGTTGCCAAAGCTAACTTCTCAACATGCAAACAATGCAATTTGGGGATAACGAGACCCTTACTAAGGTAATAAATCACATGTTCGATCTATGAACTATCCTCTTGGACAAGCACCATACCAATGGTGGACTCAAATGTGGAAAGCTAAAGATTTTTTTTTATTATTATATTCTAGAAGACTCAACAATGGGGTTGACGTCAAGTATTTGTTCAAAGCTTCAAAAGAGTATTGTGCTTGGTCATCCCATATAAAAGGTACACCCTTCTTTAAACAATGCATGAAATATTTTGTATTCTCTACATAATTTGCTATGAATTGTCACATAAATTTTCCTTCCCTTGCAAACATTGAAGTTTTCTAATGGTACATAGGGGAGGAAACTAACTATCACCTCAACCTCAAAAAGATCAACCATGATCCCAAACTTGGACAAAATGAAACCAAAACAATCTCTCAGATATCACATAAAATATGCACTTATGTGGATTTAAACAAATGTTGTAATACCAACATCTAGTTAATATGACATGAAGATGAGATGGATGATCAACACAACTCTAGGATCGAGTGGCTAAAGCATCCAAATATGCTTCAACAATGTGTTTGATGTCATGAAAATCATATGACATGGCTCCCTATAATGTGTCTCCAACACTTTTAAGACCAAAAAAAATCTTACAATAGGGAAATTTACCACAAGGATAGATAAATTTTATCTTTTGTTGATCTGCCTTCTTCATCTCAATCTAGTTATAGCTAGAAAAATCATCCATGAAGGAAAATATTTCACTGTTGGCACATTCATCGATGATCTAATCAATAAATTGGGTAAGACAATTATCCTTTGGTAAATCTTTATTAATATCCCAAAAATCAGTAAAGACTCAAATGGTACCTTGTTTCTTTTCAACCGGAATGGCATTAGAAACCATTCCATTGAAGGAACTGGATAAATGAAACCAACACGAATAAATTTTTCAACCTCTACCTTGAGGGTATCTACCTTCTTTGGATTGACCAATCATAACTTCTGTTGAACAATATTAGCACCATCATATGTTTTGATGTCATGTTCAACAATCTGAGGATCAATGTCAGGAATCTCCTCACTAGACCAAGTGAAAATTTCATGAAATTCTTTTAAAATGGAAATATAAAGTTCAATTTTGTCAAGAGAACAATCTATACCAATCAATATGTTTTAGACAACACCTAGCTTCACTAAGATATTGATGGGATCCCTGGATGGGGTGTTAGTGCAGGCCACATGGCGGGAGGAGGACGAGAGGTCAGGCCAGTGCGGCAGGGGACCATGTGTCGGGATCGTGCCAAGACCCATCGCCTGAACCATGCATTTATTTTTTATTACGTTGTCCACTGCACCATTAACGCTGGTGCGCCCGACTCCCATTTTCGACTATACCATGGCTTCTTTGTATGCAGGTTACTTTAACCCTAGCATGCGACCCGACCCTCTTATCCCTCAGTCGCTTAGACCTGGCTCACTCTAGTTTTTCATGGTGCTCACCGCCTTCGGACTTCTCCAGGCTCGCCATGTCCATCTAGCGAATTTGATTCAGTTATGCCTTCCCTGCGAGCTCAGAATGTCACGCCAAAGAGGGAGGCCAAGGAGAGGATCTCCATGGCATCCTCCTTGGCCCCGTGTTTCTGTTTCTCCCCCTGGCTCACTCTCAACGCATTCCTCGCAGCCTTTGCAGCCCGAGATGGAACCTCTCGCCTCCTCCACCCCGCTTGCCTCCCGGTTCGAATGTCTGGTCATCATTGATAGCTCGTCGGGATCTCTCTCGCGATTTCCCACAACTCCATCGAATTCCCTAGCCAATAGGCCTTCTTTTGCACTGGTAGCTTGCTCCTCCCGCCCACCCTTGGGGGCACCACCCTTTCTTCAGAATGCCCAACATAGTACGCACTCAGCTACTGAATTCATCCCTGACTCGTAGCTGAAGGATAATTTGGCCATCTTCTATGGGCTGGTCTTTGAGCTCCGGCAAGGATTGGAGGACCTCCATTTCCAACTCTAGCTTTTGGATGGGAAGACTTCGACCCTCCTTTAGATCCTTTCCACCTTCCAGGAAGCTTTCCACTCCACTCCAAAAACCACGACAGCAACAGAGATGCCCCATGTAGAGGCCTTCGACAAGAATGAACAGGTGCAACATCCAGAAGGGGACGACTTGGTGTAGGTCACGTACAGGCACACGGAGGCTACGACAGCTACGGGCATCCATGCGTACAGTCCACTTGGAGTCACCCTGCTAGCTGTCAACCTGGAAGGGGGCAACTTGGACACTAACATGAAACTGGGAGGGAGAGGGACACCCATCAAAGAGGAACCTTGGGACACGGCCTACCAAGTCACCTGACCAGGTTATTTGCCAAGTGTCTGACCCCTCTGGGGACCTGATCTTTTTACTAGTTTATTTTCATAACTGTAGCCTAGTCAGATTAGCTCTGTTTATCTAAGATTTTTAGACTGTTAATTGCTAGACTTATCTAGCTAGCTGAACTGGTTTCCCCTTTCTTGGGGTAGTTCGGTAACTACAACATGGTTGTTTTCAAGATTCTGTAACTCTGGTCTAGTTTTTGAAGGCCCTTTATATATAAAATATCTTACTTATAAAAAAAAAGATATTGATGGGATTTCTTTCTGAAATATTTTCCAAAATTCCTTCCACATACACATTGTGTGTTAGGATGGGGCATTGGTACCACTCAATATCATTATAAAAAACTAGTCTATGTGTCCCAACCTCTAACTTCTCTAATTCAGGAAGAAAAAATTATTTATGATGCATATCTTTGAATGGTCTTTTGGAACCAGACATGGCCTCAAGGATAACCTCATCATAAGGCATCTCAACATCCAATAAATCATGCAAACTGAGAATGTTGACATCCTAGATGGGAGAACTAAACTAATCATATTCCATGTATGAAGAATTTTGGTCATCTTCCATAGATGTTGATTGAATAGCCTGATATGAAATATTAACCGCACTTAACGATATAGTCAATCCTAATGAATCAATATATGAATGATAATTAGGCATGAAATATTAACCGCACTTAACGATATAGTCAATCCTAATGAATCAATATATGAATGATAATTAGGCACTACCCAAGGGTCTTGATTAGAACATAATATGTTAGAAGAGATCAAGTGTTGAAGCTCATGAGATAATCTAGAAAAAGATGTTGAGGAAAAACCTTGTGATCAATAGTACCCAATGAAATCATACAGATAGGAGATGAGTTTATTAAATCATACCAGTGGAGGGAGAGTGAATGTTCCCATCAAAGATGAATCTTTGAACATCAAAACACCGATACTATTAAAACCACTCTTGGAATCACCGATGAAAGGAATATTCATTTTGACATTGGTTCAAGAATAAAGCATATAGTATTCAATATAATATGTGGTAACCACTTTACCTTTATGAGGAAATCATAGGACTCTAAATATTGTTGACACTTGAATCCGTCAGGACCAAAAAGACAACCTCATGAGGATGTGAATCCTCATGCATTTTTATAGAGGCGGTACTCCTCTGTCTGAGATTTACAAAATGTGGGACTTTTAAAGAAGTCCGTCAAAATAAAATAGATAAAACAAAAAATGGAAAATATTTTTATTTTTCTTTAAAAGATAGTTCCTGAGAGTGGACCAAGAAACACACACACATTCATACACTTAAAGAAAATAAAAAGAATTCCTCACATCCATCATAGTAGGGCTAAAGATTTCTAATCACATGAAAAAAAAAACTAAAATAAAATGATTTGCATGCGTAAGCGAACTTTGATAGAGTAATACATGGGCATCTCAAAAGGAGATAACAATAGATCAACCTCAAATACTTTATATTCAGAAAAAACTAGGTTACAAAGTACATTCGAGATTGTTCTCAAAATATCTCTCTTGGAATTTCTAAAAAATATATATAGTTCAATACATATTCTCTGAAATTAAAATGTGTTTGTCATAATGATCAGGATTGGGGCTCATGCGGACCAATAAAGAAAATATGTGGGTAAAATCATGAAGATGGGTAACACTTTTGCTTGTTTTATGAGATTTTTTTTATATTTTAACAGGTTCTTCAACTTCTGGTAATCAAAAGTATTTTTTTTATTTATAATTTCACTTTACAGTAAAAAAAAACTTGTGAAGAATTTTGTTATCTTTCTACTCACTAATTTTCAATTCTTTTTAATCGAGATTTGATATGTCAATTTGGAAATTGTTTGATAGTATGTTCCTTAAAAATGAAGGGAAAGATAATGAGTTATGTTCCCCCCCACAATGTATCCATCATTAAACTTTAGTTTTTGACAAATGAAATATACTACAACAATCTACAGAGACTCTATTTTTTGATGACTATATTTTTGAATCTAACGGATGAATCTTATAATTTTTGGAATTTTTTTAATTTGACCAATCTGAAAAAGTTGCAGATTTTAAACACATGTTTTCCCCCACCATGTATATATCTTAAATTTTACTTAAAATTAAAATCTAAAAATACCCTTTTGAAGAGAACCGTTTAAGGATTTTGAATATAAATTTTCTATAATTTTCCACTATGTATTTTTAGAGATATGGATTTTTCATTTCATTGAATCATAATGTCACCTGAAAATATTATGGAGTGATTTTTTATAAAATTAAATAAAATTAGATAAAAACAATGAAAATGAAAACAAATTATATCCAACGAAAGTAGATTCAATTTTAAAAATGGTGGTATCAATTTTGAAACTAAATTCTGAGTATTTGCAGGAGTTTGCTACCTCCAAAGTTCAAGTAAGATGGAGAGAATTAATAGTTTCCTGCAAATAGTCCCATTTGTCATTTTTCACCCAAAATATTCTTTCGACCAAAAAATGTTTTTTAACAGAATTATTTAAAAATAAACCTTTCGACCGAAATATGATTACCCCAGGAAAAAAACTGATTTGAAAAATATTGTACACGATTGTTGAGGGCATCGTCAGAGCGTCATTTGATTTGACATGTGAACTTTTGACCAAAAAATATTTTAGCTGAAAAGTCCTATCTTTCGGCTGAAAAAATGTTTGGAATTTTGGAGACTCGATTATCACAAAAGTGTTACCCATGTTCATGATTTTACCCATGTATAAGAATGAAGTTCATAGAAAGAAGAAAGTGGGCAGCGGAAGGCAACAAGACCTAGAAAGAAGAAAAAGGAAAATATTAGTCTTCAATTAAACATTTCTATTTAAAGAGGTGGAGTAATTGGGTCAAGAGCTTGATAAACACAAAAAAATGTGATCAGTATAAAATTACTATGATGTTATCTCCCATTTTGTCACTTGCTCGCTAATTTCCTTTTATGGCTTTCCTTGGAGGTTACAAGAACCCTCTCAAACGTCCTTTTCCCTTCATTGGTGAGCTTGTCGATATACTTTTTGAACCACTCCTCAATGTAGCTCCTCATTGGTGCCACGTTGATTTCATGTTGTATTTTTGTATTGAATAGTTCACCTTCCAAGTCCCTTATATCAATAGAAATGTTCCGCAATGATTCCTCAATATCTTGATTTTTGATTGAATAATCAACTAGCCAGTTTTCCACGTCATCTTCACCATATTCAAGAATGCCATAGAATTTTTCAAATAACAACCCTTTAAAGATCTCAACTTGTTCATCAAATGATTGCTTGGTTAAGAAAAACAAATTGAGTATCAATTTCAGGTCTTGGACCTCATTGGTGCTTCCAGCTAGATCTATCTTAGTTAGCTTCTTGAATAATTCCTCTCTTCTAATTATGGCCTGGATACATGCTTGAACAATACCATTCAAGTTTTTTACTTTTTCCTTACAACATGTGTTCAGTTGTTTTATTCAGTTTGGAGAAGGGATATCCTCCTCTATTATTCTCAATTCTATCATATTAGTAACTTTAATAACAAATGGTACAACTGCATCGAGATAGAAACCTTCCTCGTTTTTCAAATATGCTTGTAGATATTCATGAAAAACGTGTGCTCTCGTTCCAAAAGAGACCATGCTCTTTGACATCTCCCAAGCCTCTGTTATTAATTCCATTATTTTCTTGATATTATTTTCCACATAGCCTCAGGCTGATGTGAGAAGGCTTGTCGATCCTTTTAACGTTTCTGCAGGTGTGGTAGGCCCAATAATTGCTAAGGGACTAGCAAGTACTGGAAGGGGCATTAAAGCTTCCTCCAATTCTTTGATTCACTCCTTTAACCTAACATTCTCTACTTCAAGGCCTTCAATAGAGTTGTATAGAGCATCTCCAGTTGCTCGGTGTATCTGGGAAATTTTGGAAGGCTGCATGTTTCGAAGGTTAATCTCTAAATGAGATTTCCCCTTCTTATTCTTTACATCTCTTTTCTCAATAATCAAAATTTTGGATTCACTGTAAAAAACAACGCTCTGAAATGAAAAAGACTCTTCTTCGTCGAAGGTCTCCGTCTCAATTATTTCCATCTAAGGGTTCTAGTGAGTCTTCTTCTCTAGTTGTTTGACGTTGGGGAACACTTTCTCGATGTCAATTTCGAGTTCCACATCCTCGAGGGAGAGGTCATGGATATCACTTTCTCCTTGAGCTCCCTCTTCTTCTTTCACAATGTTTTTTTGTTTCTTCCTCAAGGGAAGTTTATGATAACTTTCAATTTTTCCAGAAGGAGGTTTCTTATCTCCTCCTCTGCCTAAAGAATTGTGGGTGAATTTCTTACTTGGGTAGGTCATTGGAGCGTTGCTCCAAGATGTTTTACTCTTTGGTGCAACAATCGGGGATTGGGCACTTTTCTCACCCAGACCTTTTCCTCTCTACTTGTATGACTCATTGGTTTTGAGTATTGTCCTCAGGTCACCAATGTCATGAGCAGGAGTGCATGAGGCATTGTCTCCATCTTCATTCAAAATAGTGTTAATGAAAGAATTGTTGAAACCAACAACCAATAGATGTTCTACAAAAATACCACTAGGGTCAAACCCTTTTACTTTTTCAACATATTTTAAATTGAGGCTCTAGAAGTGGCATGTGAATTCATCAATCTTGTTCATATTTCTGATTATGAAATCCTCGACTTTCCAAGCCAGAGGTATGAATTGTTTTTTTATCTTTTCATGGAAAAAATGCAACCAGTAGGTGTACTGCTTTGTTATCTCAACAACAAACATTTTGTCAGATATGTGGCATGGAAGGAAGGAAGGATTTTCTCTGGATCCAAAAATCCTTATAACGTTATAATTTTCCATTTGTTCTACTGTCCCCTTCCTATCCAAGAACTTACTCATCTGGTCAGACATCCGAGGAGCATTTTTTCCAAACAACAATTCTTTAAAAACTGAGACAAAATCATTAAAAACTTCATAAAAATGTTGGGAGGCCTTGTGCCTCCACAATGTTTGATACTAGAAGGTTACTGGGTTGAATTCACAGTTTACCTTCTTACAGACAGATAATCTCAGGAACTAACAACAATGCGCTATTATGAAAACCAAATAAGATGTCATAAATAATTTCTTCGCCTTCTTGTATTTCGCCAATTGGGAAGAGTTTTCAATTGAAATCAACTTACCCCAATTGAATATGGCCTATTCCTTGACCATAAAATAAATAATGTAAATAATCATCCGGGATATGCTAGTCGCGGTTTCCTGTTATGTTATCCTCATAAAAATCCATGCAATTTCCTGGAAGGAATTTTTAAATGAGCCAAACTAGAATATTGTGATGTTCTCGGGGACAAGCGTTGGGTTCTCTAGGAATTCAGGTAAGAGGTCGAGTCCATTTTCATGCTTTTTTAATAAATCCCTACAATATTCACCTTTGAAGGTGAGTGTTGGCTCGGGAAGCCTCAACATATTACGGAAAACCTGAGGTGACAGAGAGACAGGGGAATGGTCCTACAACTGGATGATCCGCTGGCTTGGAATGTATCTCTCAGTGCACCAGGTGACCAACTCCTTACAATAAAAAACTTTCGGGACACACCCTACGTGTACAATTCCAGATGGTCAGATTATTTTCTTCTGGGCAGAAGGGGATGAATAATAGGAATATGCCCTGGACCACCGAAATATCTTATTATCGCACCTAAAAATATTCAGTGTATCTCCACAAAACTGTTGTTGATTTGCTGCCATAAGTCGACGAGAACGTTCCCTTGCTCCAAATTATGTTAGGAATGAGCGTTGGAGGGAGATGATATAATCCTCCGTAAATCATGTTTTAATGAGGTTTAATAGGAGGTCTCCTCAAGCCTTTCTCTTATTAATGGCCATTCTTTCAAACCTGTATGGTAAGTTATTATCATTAAAATCATAGTAAATGTGCATTGGGAAAGGTGCAAGGGTGGCGGGGACGGACGAGGGCAATATGTAACTTGATATTTTTGTAAACATGGGAACCCGGGAACCCGAGAGCCTACGATGGTACGAGGCGCGAAATTGGCTAAGTGTGGGACGATGCAGCAGTTGGATGGATTCATGTACGAAGAATAAAATTTAGTCAGTTTGGGGAGTCTAGGGATTGAAATGTAGATTGCGGGACTCTTTGGTGCAATGTTTCTATCATAGAACATGGGAACATGAAAGCTCGATATCGTCAACCCAAGAACCCGTGATCATAGAATCGACTAAGTATGGAACAACATGGCAGTCGGTTGGACTCGTGATGTGAATTTGTAGGTGGAGGTGAGATATTTTAAGTTTGGGAACCTGAGAACCCGTAGTCTAAAATGTGACTAATTTTTAGAACTAGAAAGGGATAGTAAGAGGGAAAAAAGAAAAGGGAAAAACGGGTAAGTGCAGAAGGGGGAAAAGAAAGGGAGAAACTAATCCAGGAGAATAGAAAAGGGGAGGAAAATTTTTGAAAGCAAGAAATGACCTCAACAAAAGGCTCCCACTGTGGGATTATGACCCCTTCTGGGTTGTCAAGAATCCAGAATCTCTTGTGACCAGGTGCTTCTGCCCATTGGGTTATGGAGTGAGATTAAGAATATACAAACTAGAAATAAAATTATGTAGGGATGATTTTAGGGGCTAAATTTTGCTCATGGGCTAATTTTCCATGGTTTTTCCAAAAATGAGATTCGCTATTTTAAAAATAATTTGCCCAAATTCTATAGGATAAAATTATTTTACCTTAAAAATCGACAAAATTTTAGAAAAACTATATACAATCCTTAGAAATTTGAATATTTTTACAAAAATATCGCCAAACATTTATAGTTGGCATATGAAGGATTAGTAAGATTCGCCAAGGTTTCTACATTTTAAAATAAATTTCCATCCTTAAA
>ML790287.1:561205-597254 GCA_009831015.1 Picea engelmannii | reverse complement strand
AAAAACTATATACAATCCTTAGAAATTTGAATATTTTTACAAAAATATCGCCAAACATTTATAGTTGGCATATGAAGGATTAGTAAGATTCGCCAAGGTTTCTACATTTTAAAATAAATTTCCATCCTTAAAATCATCCCTGAAATTATGTACAATGAGAATGAAAAGTGCTAGGAGAAGAAACCTTTCAGATGTTTTCCGTTGACTAGAAGCATTAACCTTTTTCCTTTCATGTCTTGGAGAATATATAAATTGAAGCCCAATACCTTTTCGACGACATAGTGTCTGATCCAGAGTGCATCAAACTTTGTGTGCATGGATGGATTTTCCTTGGCTTTATTCCAAAGTAGTACTAGTTCTCCCTTTTGAAAGTTATTCATACTTGTTCTTTGATCAAAATATTTTTTGATAATCTGTTGCCTTTGAGAAGTTCGATTCAGGTCTTTTCTTCATTCCTCCTCTAGCTTTAGAAATTGATTGATCCTTTTCTGAGTGGGCGAAGTTTCTTCTGTATCTTCAATAATAACCACAGAGATCAATGTGTTAAGCTCGAGGTTAATTGGCATTTTTGCCTCTTTCCCATAGACCAATAGATACAGAGTCATCCCGATACTATCTTTCGGGGTTGTCCTGCTTTCCCATAATGCTTTTGTCAACTTCAGGTGCCAATTTATCTGGTTTCCATCAACAATTTTCTTCAATATTTTCACAAGTGTTTTGTTCGTGGACTCAGCAAGGCCATTTCCTTGTGGATAATAATTTAAAGACTGGCCCATAATGATCCCACATTGTTCGAAAAACTCCATGAATTTTGACCCAATGAAGATCGAACCGTTGTCTATGATAAATTTATCAAGGACACCAAACCTTGATAGAATGTTGTCTTTGAGGAATCCAATCAAATCTTCAGCGTCAACCTTCTTCAGTGCCACCGCTTTTGGCCATTTTTTGAAATAATCGGTAGTTGTTATAATGTACATGTTCCCTTTGCTAGATTTTGGATTAAATGTCCCAAAGACATCAAGTCCCCATTGGGAAAATGGTTGTTCCACCACAATCAGTTGCAAAGGAATCACACCTTTCTTCATTTTTCCTTAGAACTGTTGGCATGATAAACATCTCCTTATTGCGCATATGAGTCCCTGAATATTGACGGCCAGTATAATCCCGATCTGATTATTTTTTGAGTAGTTGCAATGAGTGCAAAGTGTCCATTGATGCATCTCAACAATATACCATTGAAATTTCTTCTAAAAAGTATATCAACAATCAATACATATTGGTTCACCTTCAACTTGAGTTTCCTTCGCTACTTGGAACTCATTGTAACAGGGAATTGCTCAGATCTTAAATAAAATATGATATCTTTGTACCATTCTAAATCAGCTAATGGTTCCTTGACCGATATTGAAATCATTCCACCAATTGAATCCCCACTCTCCATAAGATTTCATAATCCTTTTCCTTTTATTGGATTCAACGGTTTGATCTCGATATCATACTCTTGAATTTTTGCTAACCAGTTGGCCCATTTTCCTTCCCTCAACTATTGATTTAGGAGTATCTTGATGGGGGACGAGGGGACGTAGGAAATAAAATGAGATTTTAGTATATAAGTCTGAAAGTGTGCCATAGATTTTACAAGAGCCAAATCCTATTTCTCGAGTTATGAATACCTCAACTCATAGTCGTGTAAATTTTTTCTCATAAAACTTATGGGTAGCTCTTATTCGTTGCTATTTTTCTGAGTGAGGACGGACGCGACAACTTCCTCTATAGCAAATGAATAAATAATGAAATCTTTTTGAAAATATGGAATAATGAGGATGAGAGCGGTGGTGATGGCCTCCTTGATCTTGTCTAATGCTTCCTGATTATCTGTCGTCCACTCAAACCTATGCTATTTTTTCAACAATAAATTTATGGGTTTTACGATGCTTGCATAATTAGGAAAAAATCTTCGAACAAAAATAATTTTCCCGAAGAATGACTAGACTCCCTTCTTTGATGTTGGGGGGTTGAGTTCATTAATCGATTTAACTCTTTCTGGGTCAATGTAAATCCCTTCCTTGCATACAATGTGGCTCAACAACTTTCCTTGAGTCACAACAAACAAGCATTTCTTTTGGTTGAGCGAGACGTTGTATGCTCTACATCTTTCAAAGAATTTTCTTAAATGATGGAAGTGATCATCCCTTTTGCTTGAATCCACTGTCAAGTCATATTGGTAGTCTTCCATGTACTTTCTTATCAGTCTATTGAATGCATGGTTCATGGCTCTTTGGAACGTAGCTCCAACATTCTTCAAGTTGAAGGGAATTCTAGCGTAAGCATATGTTTCCCATGGTGTGATAAATGTTGTTTTTTCTCTATATTCCTCAGCCACTAAAACTTTATTACATCCAGAGAAACCATCCAACATAGACATGCATTCTGATATCGTAACTTGTTGCAATATAAATTCCATGTTGGGTAGCGGAAAATTATCTTTTATGCTTGCTTTGTTAAGATCTCTTAAGTCGACACACATTCGAATTTCCTCGATCTTATTCCTGACTATCACTAGATTTGAAAGCCGGTATGAATGTCTGATGGGATATATTATCCCTTCTTTCTTTAAATTTTCCAACTCAATTTTTACCAGAGGCTTCAGCTTGGGATTCATCATTCTTATATTTTGTTTCACCGGTTTGGCTTCTTCCCTCAAAGGAATGACATGTTGGAATATCGTTTTGTCATAAGCCTTTAGGTCGTCATAGGTCCAAAAAAACACATCAATATATTCCTTGAATAAGAAGACATATTGATCAACTTCTTTGCGGGTGAAATCAACTCCCAAATTGACATATTTCGGGGACTGGTCTGTTCCAATATTGACTTTTCTTGTCTCTTGTGCCTTTCGAATTGAAACTTATTCAAAAATATTCTTGGCATGATTGTCTTTTGTGAACAAAGATTCAACTTGTATGCAGTATTTAGGGACGAAAATATCTTTGTCATCTTCTTCTTCATCATTGTTTAACAAAAAAATCTCCAACTGTTCATTATTTTCAAACACTTGCAAGTACTCAATATTATCGGGCACAGATGGTCTAAAGGCCCTTTCCACCTGGAAAGATGTTTTTCTCAGGATATCGACTGGATTTGATAATGAAGCTGCCAAAGCTAGCGAATTGGCCTTATGGTTATTATCCCTTAGAATGAAACAAATATTGAAAGAGCCAAAAGATTCCCTCGGTTCATTAACGTTTTTAAAATACAGTTTAAGTCTTTCCTTTTATATTTTGTATTTTTGGGTAATCTGGTTGATGACCAACTCTAAATCTCCAATCACAATGAGATGTTCTATTTTCATTCCTTGTGCAAGGATCATCCCTTGGATTAAAGATTTGTATTCTTCCTTGTTATTCGTGCATGGAAACTCCAGTCTTATAGCATGAGGATGTGTCGTCTTATCTGGGCTTATGAGAAAAATCCCAACTCTTTTCCCTGATATAAAGCATGCTCCATCGAATGGCATTCTCCGATAGCCTTCAAATACACATTTTGGGACCTCCAAGTCTTGAACTCATTCTAGGTTTTCGTTTTGCTCCATGTCCAAGATATCATAGTTTCCAATCCCGACGTCTATGTAGTCTTCCATTAATTCATTATCCTTCTTCTTGAAGGAGAAAGGTTTTCTGGGCTCTCGAGGTACTTTAATCATTGCTCCCTCCTTTCTTGGTAGCATCATACAACTACCATCATTCATTATATACCCATTGATCATGGAGCTCCATTCTCTTCCCAACATAACCCAATATATTGGAGCCAGGTCTACCAAAATAATATTAAAAACCGTGATGATATGGGGAGTTGTTGTAATACATGCATAAAAATACTTTATTTCTCTATATGCCAACACTTTTCTTGAATCGATGGCATATATTCTCTCACCAGTTTCATAATATTTAGTGCAACTCATGTCGAATGCTTCCATGACCGTGAGTGGCATTATATTATTTGTTGCACCAGTATCAACTAAACAGTTATGTAATGAAACATCATGGTTTTCAATTGATATGTAGAAGGGTGTAATTTTACCTCTCAGTATAGTAGTCGACGAGCTTTGGTTTTGTTTTAGAGTGGTAACAACAACTTCCATTCTTTTCGATGGATCATCCAACAACTTCAAGATATTCTTCCTCTGCTGAGGAATATTCACCACTTATGTAAAAGGCAAGATTATCCTCAACTTACTTAAGTCCTCCATGACATTATAGATCATTTGAGTTGAGCTTATCACTATGGGTTTCCTTGTGGTTCCAACTGTTACCTTCACATTTGACACGTTTTCACTGGCGTTTCCCTTTTCTTTTTCTTTTAGTTTTTCTTTGTTGGAGTCGCCTTTATTCTTTAGTCTATTTACAAATACTCTTGTCTGGGAGACATTTTCTTGTGAGTTAGGATCGTTGTCGCCATCTCCATATATGTACATGTATTCCTCACATCCATCCATGCACTATCTCGAAGCATTCATCAGGTAAGTAATTACCTTCTTTCTCAGTCGATTTCTCGTCACAGACATCATCCAAAACAACTGCATTTGGAGTGGGTTGTCTGGGAACCCTTGGTCTCGGTGAGTCTTTAGTATTCTCAAATCTAACCCTGTTTTCAAGGGGAGGGTTCCTCCTTTGTTCGAGAATTGGCATTTTTTGGTTAGGCATGTAATTATCTCCCCTTTTCAGCTTGGTTGTTTCATTCTTCATCTATTTGATGGTTCTATTCATCTGTGCAATCTCAATTATGTGCTTTGTTTTTTGTGCTTTTGCAGGGTCAACTTTTACATCAAGTATGGTTCCCTTAAAAAATCCTCCTCCCTCCATTTTATTCTGAGTTGCTCAAGGTTTAAACTCTTCGTTTATTCTCAAGCTGGAAGCTCCTTGACTATCAATATTTATAGAGGACTATCAATATCAAACATAGGACTATCAAACATAGAGGTGGTACTCCTATGTTTGATATTTACAAAATGTGGGACTTTTAAAGAAGTCCGTCAAAATAAAATAGATATAAAAGAAAATGGAAAATATTTTTATTTTTCTTTGAAAGAGTTTTCTTGAGAGTGGACCAGGAAACACACACACATTCATATGCTTAAAGAAAATACAAATAATTCTTGGCATCCATCATAGTAGGGATATAGATTTTTTATCACATGAAAAAAAACTAAAAGAAAATGATATGCATACATAAGAGAGCTTTGACAGAGTAATACATGGGCATCTCAAAAGGATATAATGATAGATCAACCTCAAATACTTTATATTCATAAAAACCTGGGTTACAAAGTATAGTTGAGATTGTTCCCAAAATATCTCTCTTGGAATTTCTAAAAAATATATATAGTTCAATACATATTGTCTGAAATTAAAATGTGTTTTTCATAATGACTGGGATTGGGGCTCTCGCGAACCATAAAGAAAATATGTATAAGAATGAAGTTCGTAGAAAGAAGGAAGTGGGCAGCGGAAGGCAGCAAGACCTAGAAAGAAGAAAAAGGAAAATATCAGTATTCAATTAAACCTTTCTATTTAAAGAGGTGGAGTAACTGGGTGAAGATATTGATAAAGACATGAAAATATGATCAGTATAAACTTATTGTGATGGTATATCCCCTTTTTTCACTTTCTCACTGATGTCCTTTTATGGATTTCCTCAGTGGTTACAGGAATCATCTCAACCATCCTTTTCCCTTCATTGGTGAGCTTTTCGACACCCTTTTTGAACCACTCCATGATGTAGCTCCTCATTGGTGCCACGTTGATTTCATGCAGGATTTTTATGTTGAAGAGTTCACCTTCCAAATCCCTTAGATCAATAGAACTGTTCCACAATGCTTCCTCAATATCTTGATTTTTGATCGAATAATCAACTAGCCAGTTTTCCACGTCATCTTCACCATAGTCAAGAATGTCATATAATTTTTCAAATGACAACCCTTTAAATATCTCAACTTGTTCATCAAATTCTTTCTTGGTTAAGAACAACAAGTTGAGTATCGATTTCGGGTCTTCGACCTCATTGGTGATGCCAGCTAGATCTATCTTGATTAGCTTCTTGAATAATTCCTTTCTTCTAGTTATGGCCTGACTACATGCTTAAACAATACAATTCAAGTTTTTTACCTTTTCCTTCCAGCATGCATTCAGTTTTTTGATCCGGTTCGGATAAGGGAGATCCTCCTCTCTTCTTCTCAATTATGACATATTAGTAACTTTAACCCCAAATGGTACAACTACGTCAAGGTAGAAACCTTCCTTTTTTTTCAAATCTTCTTGCAGATATTCATGAAAAACATGTTCTCTCATTCCAAAAGAGACCATGCTCTTTGACATCTCCCAAGCCTCTATTATTAATTCCATTATTTTCTTGATATCCTTTTCCACATAGCCTTGGGCTGATGTGAGAAGTCTTGCCAATCCTTTTAACTTTTTTGCAGGTGTCGTGGGCCCGATCATTGCTAAAGGACTAGCAAGTACTGGAAGGGGCATTAAATCTTCCTCCAATTCTTTGATTCACTCCTTTAACCTAACATTCTTTGCTTCAAGGCCTTCAATCAAGTTTTCTAGAGCATCTCTAGTTGCTCGATGTATCTGGGAAATTTGTGAAGGTCGCATGTTCCGTAGGTTAATATATGAATGATATTTCCCCTTCTTATTCTTTACATCTCTTTTCTCAATAATCAAATTTTTGGATTCGCTGTCAAAAACAATGCTCTAAAATGCAAAAGAATATTCTTTGTCGAAGGTCTCGGTCTCAATTATTTATATCTAAAGGTTCTAGTGAGCCATGTTCTCTAGCTGGTCGAAATTGGGGAACACTTTATCGATGTCAATTTCGAGTTCCATATCCTCGAGGGAGAGGTTGTGGATATCACTTTCTCCTCGAGGTCCCTCCTCTTCTTGCACAATGTTTTTTCATTTCTTCATCAAGGGAATTTTATGAGAACTTTCAATTTTTATGGAAGGAGGGTTTTTATCTCCTCCTCCACCCGAAGAACTATGGGTAACTTTCTTACTTGGGTAGGCCATTGGAGCGTTGCTCCGAGATGTTTTACTCTTTGGCATGACAGTTGGGGATTGGGCACTTTTCTCACTTGTAAATTTTCCTCTCTGCTTGTATGACTCATTTTTGTTGAGTATTGTCTCCAGGTCATCGGTGTCATGAGTGGGAGTGCCCAAGGCATTGTCTCCATCTTCATTCAGAATAGTGTTAATGAAATCATTGTTGAAACCAACAACCAATAGATGTTCTACAAAAATACCACTAGGGTCAAACCCTTTTACTTTTTCATCATATTTTAAATTGAGGCTATGGAAGTAGCATGTGAATTCATCAATTTTGTTCATATTTCTGAATATAAAATCCCTGACTTTCCAAGGCAAAGGTATGAATTTCTTTTTTCTCTTTTCATGGAAAAAAATGCAACCAATAGGTGTATTGCCTTGCTATCTCAACAACAAACATTTTGTTAGATATGTGGCACTAAAGGAAGGAAGGATTTTATTTGGATACAAAAATCCTTATAACGTTATAATTTTCTATTTTTTCTAGTGTCCCCTTCCTATCCAGGAACTTACTCGCTTGGTCAGACATCCAGGGAGCATTTTTTCCAAACAACAATTCTTTAAAAACTGAGACAAATCATTAAAAACTTCATAAAAATGTTGGGAGGCCTTGTGCCTCCACAATGTTTGATACCAGAAGGTTATTGGGTCAAATTCATAGTTTACCTTTTTGCAGACATATAATCTCGGGAACTGACAACAATGCGCTATCGCGAAAACCAAATAAGATGACATAAATGATTTCTTCTCCTTCTTGTATTGCACCAATTGGGAAGAGATTTCAATGGAAATAAACTTACCCCAATCAAAGATGGCCTGTTCCTTGACTGTAAAATAAAGACTGTAAAGAATCTTCCGGGAGATGTTGGTCATGGTTTCCTTTCCTATTATCTTCATAAAAAGCCATGAAATTTCCCAAAAGGGATTTTTAAATGAGCCAACCTGCAATATTTTGATGTCCTCGAGGACATACCCTTGGTTCTCTATGAATTCAGGTAAGAGGTCGAGTCCATTTGCATTCATTTTTAAGAACTCCCTACAATATTCACCTTTGAAGGTGACCATTGGCTCAAGAATCCTCAACATATTATGAAAAACCTGAGGTGACAGAGGGACAGGGGAATGGTCCCACAATTGGATGATCCGTTGTCTTGGAATGTATCTCTCATCTCACAAGGTGACCAACTCCTTACAATAAAAAACTTTAGGGACACAACTTGTGCACACAATTCTAGACATCCAGGTTATTTCCTTCCTGGAAGAAGGGGATGGATAATAGGAATATGCACTGGACCACTGAAATCTATAATCCTCGCGCTCGAAAATATTCAGTGTATCTCCACAAAACTGTTGTCGAGTTACTACCATAAGTTGATGAGAACGTTCCCTTCCTCCAAATTATGTTAGGAATGAGTGTTGGAGGGAGATGACATAATCCTTCGTAAATCATGTTTTAATGCGCTTTGATAGGAGGTCTCCTCTAGCCTTTCACTTATTAATGACCATTCCTTCGAATCTGTATGGTAAGTTATTAGCATTAAAAGCATAGTAAATGTGCATTAGGAAAGGTGTGAGGGTGGCGGGGATGAATGGGGGCAATATGTGACTTGATATTTTTGTGAACGCGGGAACCTACGAACCGAAAATCCCATGATGGTACGAGGCATGAAATTGGCTAAGTATGGGACAACACGATGGTCGGATGGATTTATGTAGGAAGAATGACATTTAGGTAGTTTGGGAAGTTTGGGGATCTAAATGTAGATCACGGGACTCTTTGGTGCAATGTGTCTCTTATGGAACACATGAACATGAAATCTTGATCCCGTCAACTTCAGAACCCGCGATCATAGAATCAGATAAGTATGGAACAACATGGCAGTCGATCGGACTTGTGATGTGAAGTTGTAGGTGGAGATGAGAAATTGTAAGTCCGCAAACCTGGGAACCCACGGTCTAAAATTAAACTAAGCGTTAGAACTAGAAATGGATAGTAAGAGGGAAAACAGAAAAGGGAAAAACGGGTAAGTGTAGAAGGGGGAAAAGAAAGGGAGAAATGAATTTTGAAGAATAGAAAAGGGGAGGGAATTATTTGGAAGTAGGAAACGACCTCAAAAAAAACCAAGGACATAACCTCCATCATCGCATAAAACCAACTACACTCTAAAATAATATTATAGCATAAATCCCTGACTTTCCAAGGTAGAGGTATGAATTGTTTTTTTATCTTTTCATGGAAAAAATGAAACCAGTAGGTGCACTGCCTTGTTATCTCAACAACAAACATTTTGTCAGATATGTGGCATGGAAGGAAGGAAGGATTTTCTCTGGATCCAAAAATCCTTATAACGTTATAATTTTCCATTTGTTCTATTGTCCCCTTCCTATCCAAGAACTTACTCATCTGGTCAGACATCCGAGGAGCATTTTTTCCAAACAACAATTCTTTAAAAACTGAGACAAAATCATTAAAAACTTCATAAAAATGTTGGGAGGCCTTGTGCCTCCACAATGTTTGATACTAGAAGGTTACTGGGTCGAATTAACAGTTTACCTTCTTGAAGACAGATAATCTCAGGAACTGACAGCAATGCGCTATCACAAAAACCAAATAAGATGACATAAATAATTTCTTCACCTTCTTGTATTTCACCAATTGGGAAGAGTTTTCAATTGAAATCAACTTACCCCAATCGAAGATGGCATGTTCCTTGACCGTAAAATAAAGAATGTAAAGAATCATCCAGGAGATGCTAGCCATGGTTTCTTGTTCTGTTATCCTTATAAAAATCCATGCAATTTCCCGGAAGGGATTTTTAAATGAGCGAACCTACAATATTTTGATGTCCTCGAGGAAAGCCATTGGGTTTTCTAGGAATTCAGGTAAGAGGTCAAGTCTATTTTCATGCCTTTTTAAGAACTCCCTGCAATCTTCACCTTTGAAGGTGAGTGTTGGCTTAGGAAGCCTCAACATCTTACGGAAAACCTGAGGTGACGGAGAGACAGGGGAATGGTCCCGCAACTGGATGCTCTTGGAATGTATCTCTTAGTGCACCAAGTGACCAACTCCTTACAATAAAAAACTTCTGGGACACACCCTACGTGTGCAATTCCAGATGTTCAGATTATTTTCTTCTGGGTAGAAGGGGATGAATAATAGGAATATGCCCTAGATCACCAAAAGCTCTTATTATCGCGCCTGGAAATATTCAGTGTATCTCCATAGAACTATTGTCAATTTGCTACCATAAGTTGACGAGAACATTCCCTTGCTCCAAATTATGTTAGGAATGAGCGTTGGAGGGAGATGATATAATCCTCTGTAAATCATGTTTTAATGTGCTTTAATAGGAGGTCTCCTCAAGCCTTTCGCTTATTAATGACCATACTTTCAAACCTATATGGTAAGTTATTAGCTTTAAAATCATAGTAAATGTGCATTGGGAAAGGCGCGAGGGTGGCGGGGATGGACAAGGGCAATATGTAACTTGATATTTTTGTAAACCTGGGAACCCACGAACCTGAGAGCCTGCGATGGTACGAGGCGTGAAATTGGCTAAGTGTGGGACGACGCGACGGTTGGATGGATTCATGTAGGAAGAATAAAATGTAGTCAGTTTGGGGAGTCCAGGGATCGAAATGTAGATTGCGGGACTTTTTGGTGCAATGTTTTTATTAGGGAACATGGGAACATGAAAGCTCAATCCTGTCAACCCGGGAACCCATGATCATATAATTGGCTAGGTATGGAACAAAACGGCTGTCGGTTGGACTCGTGATGTGATGTTGTAGGTGGAGGTGAGAAATTTTAAGTCCGCGAACCTGGGAACTCTCAGTCTAAAATGTGACTAATTGTTAGAACTAGAAAGGGATAGTAAGAGGGAAAAAGGAAAAGGGAAAAATGGGTAAGTGTAGAAGGGGTAAAGAAAAGGAGAAACTAATTCAGGAGAATAGAAAAGGGGAGGAATTTTTCTGAAAGCAAGAAATGACCTCAAATGAAGGCTCACACTGTGGGATTATGACCCCCTGTGGGTTGTCAAGAATCTGGAATCTCTTGTGACCAGGTGCTTCCGCCCATTCGGTTATGGAGTGAGATTAAGAATATACAAACTAGAATTAAAATTATGTACAATAAGAATGAAAAGTGTTAGGAGAAGAAACCTTTCAGATGTTTCCTGTTGAATAGAAGCATTAACCTTTTTCCTTTCATGTCTTGGAGCATATATGAATTGAATCCCAATACATTTTCGACAACATAGGGTCTAATCCAGAGTGCTTCAAACTTTGTGAGCATGGATTGCTTTTCCTTGGCTTTATTCCAAAGCAATACTAGTTCTCCCTTTTGAAAGTTATTCATACTTTTCCTTTGATCAAAATATTTTTTGACAATCCACTGCCTTTGAGAAGTTCGGTTCAGATCTTTTCTTCATTCCTCCTCTAGCTTTAGCAATTGATTGATCCTTTTTTGAGTGGGCGAAGTGTCTTCCGTTTCTTCAGTAATAACCACATAGAAAAATGTGTTAAGCTCGAGGTTAATTGGCATTTTTGCCTCTTTCCCATAGAACAATAGATACAGAGTCATCCCGATACTATCTTTCATGGTTGTCCTTCTTTCCCATAATGCTTCTGTCAACTTCAGGTGCCAATTTCTCTGTTTTCCATCAACAGTTTTCTTCAATATTTTCACAAGTGTTTTGTTCGTGGACTTGGCAAGGCCATTTCCTTGTGGATAATAATTTGAAGACTGACCCATAATGATCCCATATTGTCTGAAAAGCTCCATGAATTTTTAAAAAATGAAGATTGAACCATTGTCTATGATAAATTTATCAAGGACACCAAACCTTGATAGAATGTTGTCTTTGAGGAATCCAATCAAATCTCTAGTGTCGATCTTCTTCAGTGCCACCAATTCTGGCCATTTTTTGAAATAATCAGTAGTCGTTATAATGTACATGTGCCCTTTGCTAGATTTTAGATTAATCGTCCCAATGACATCAAGTCCCCATTGGGAAAATGGTTGTTCCACCACAATCGGCTGCAAAGGCATCACACCTTTCTTCATTTTTCCTGAGAATGTTGGCATGATAAACATCTCCTTATTGTGGCATATGAGTCCCTGAATATAGACGACCAGTATAATCCCGATATGATTATTTTGTGAGCATTTGCAATGAGTGCAAAGTGTCCATCGCATATTCCCTGGTGGAATTCTTTGATTAGTGCTGGAGCTTGATTCTCATTGATGCATCTCAACAGTATACCATTGAAATTTCTTCTAAAAAGTATATCAGCAATCAATACATATTGGTTCACCTTCATCTTGATTTTCCTTCGCTACTTGGAACTCATTGTAACAGGGAATTGCTCGGATCTTAAATAAAATATGATATATTTGTACCATTCTAAATTAGCTAATGGTTCCTTGATTGATATTGAAATCATTCCACCAATTGAATTCCCATTCTCCATAAGCTTGCATAATCCTTGTCCTGTTATTGCCTTCAACAGTTTGATCTCGATATCATACTCTTGAATTTTTGCTAACCAGTTGGCCCATTTTCCTTCCTTCGACTATTGATTTAGGAGTATCTTGATGGGGGACGAGGGGTGTAGGCAATAAAATGAGAGTTTAGTGTATAAGTCTGAAAGTGTGCCACAGATTTTACGAGAGCCAAAGCTTGTTTCTCGACTTATGAATACCTCAACTCATAGTCATGTAAAGTTTTTATCATAAAACTTATGGGTAGCTCTTCTTCGTTGTTATTTTTCTGAGTGAGGACGAACACGACAACTTCCTTTGTAGCAAATGAATAGATAATGAAATCTTTTTGAAAATATGGAATAATGAGGATGAGAGTGGTGGTGATGGCCCCCTTCATCTTTTTGAATGCTTCCTGAGTATCTATTGTCCACTCAAACCTATGCTATTTTTTCAACAATAAATTGATGGGTTTTACGATGCTTGCATAATCAGGAAAAAATCTTCGAACAAAATTAATTTTCCCGAAGAATGATTGGAATCCCTTCTTTGATGTCGGGGGGTTGAGTTCATTAATCACTTTAGCTCTTTCCAGGTCAATGTAAATCCCTTCCTTGCATAAAATGTGGCCCAACAACTTGCCTTGAGTCACAAAAAACAAGCATTTCTTTTGGTTGAGAGAGATGTTGTATGCTCTACATCTTTCAAGGACTTTTCTTAAATGATGGAAGTGATCATCCCTTTTGCTTGAATCCACTGTCAAGTCATATTGGTAGTCTTCCATGTACTTTCCTATCATTCTGTTGAACGCATGGTCCATGGCTCTTTGGAACGTAGCTCCAACATTCTTCAAGTTGAAGGGAATTCTAGCGTAAGCATATATTTCCCATGGTGTAATAAATGTTGTTTTTTCTCTATATTCCTCAGCCACTAAAAATTGATTATATCCAGAGAAACCATCCAACATAGACATGCATTTTGATATCGTAACTTGTTGCAACATAAATTCCATGTTGGGTAGCGGAAAATTATCTTTTATGCTTTCTTTGTTAAGATCTCTTAAGTCGACGCACATTCGAATTTCCCCGATCTTCTTCCTGAAAATCACTGTATTTGAAAGCCACTCTGAATGTCTGATGGGATATATTATCCCTTCTTTCTTTAACTTCTCCAACTCAACTTTTACCAGAGGCTTCAACTTGGGATTCATCATTCTTATATTTTGTTTCATTGGTTTTGCTTCTTCCCTCAAAGGAATGACATGTTGGAATATCATTTTTTCATAAGCCTTTAGGTCATCATAGGTCCAAACAAATGCATCAATATATTCCTTGAATAAGGAGACATATTGATCAACTTCTTTGGGGGTGCAATCAACTCCCAAATTGACATATTTCGGGGACTAGTCTATTCCAATATTGACTTTTCTTGTCTCTTGCACCTTTCAAACTGAAACTTCTTCAAAAATATTCTTGGCAAGATCGTCTTTTGTGAACAAATATTCAACTTGTATGAAGTATTTGGAGACGACAATCTCTTTATCATCTTCTTCATCATCATTATTTAACAAAAAAATCTCCAATTGTTCATTATTTTCAAACACTTGCAAGTACTCAATATTATCGGGCATAGATGGCCTAAAGGCCCTTTCCACCTGGAAAGATGTTTTGCTCAGGATATCGACTAGATTTTATAATGAAGCTGCCAAAGCTAGAGAATCTACCTTGTGGTTATTATCCCTTGGAATGAAACAAATATTGAAAGAGCTGAAAGATTCCATCGGTTCATTAACTCTTTTGAAATACAGTTTAAGTCTTTCCTTTTTGATTTTGTATTTTTGGGTAATCTGGTTTATGACCAACTCTGAATCTCCAGTCACAATGAGATGTTATATTTTCATTCCTTGTGCAAGGATCATCCCCTGGATTAAAGCTTTGTATTTTACCTTGTTATTCGTGCATGGAAACTCCAGTCTTACAGCGTGAGGATGTGTCGTCTTATCTGGGCTTATGAGAACAATCCCAACTCTGTTCTCTAATATAGAGCATGCTCCATCGAATGACATTCTCTGGTAGCCTTCAAATACACATTTTGGGACCTCCAAGTCTTGAACTCGTTCTAGGTTTTCATTTTGCTCCATGTCCAAGATAGCATAGTTTCCAATCTCGACATCTACGTAGTCTTCCATTAATTCATTATCATTCTTCTTGAAGGAGAAAGGTTTTATGGGCTCTCGAGGTACTTTAATCATTGCTCCCTCCTTTCCTGGTAGCATCATACAACTACCATCATTCATTATATACCCATCGATCATGGAGCTCCAATCTCTTCCCAACACAACCCAATATGTTGGAGCCACGTCTACCAAAATAATATTAAAAACCGTGATGATATGGGGATTTGTTGTAATACATGCATAAAAATACTTTATTTCTCCATATGCTGACACTTTTCTTGAATCGATGGCATATATGCTCTCGCCAGTTTTATAATATTTAGTGCAGCTCATGCTGAATGCTTCCATGACCATGAGTGGCATTATATTATTTGTCACACCAATATAAACTAAATAGTTATGTAATGCATCATCATGGCTTTCAATTGAGATGTATAAGGGTGGAATTTTACCTCTCAGTTTAGCAGGCGACGAGATCTGTTTTTGTTTTGGAGTGGTAACAACAACTTCCGTTCTTTTCGATGGATCATCCAACAACTTCAAGATATTCTTCCTCTGCTGAGGAATCTTCACCACTTCAGTAAAAGGAAAGGTTATCCTCAACTTACTTAAGTCCTCCATGACATTGTACATCATTTGAGTTGAGCTTATCGCTATGGGTTTCCTTGTGGTTCCAACTGTTACCTTCTCATTTGACACATTTTCACTGGCTTTTCCCTTTTCTTTTTCTTTTAGTTTTTCTTTGTCGGAGTCGCTTTTATTCTTTAGTCTATTTACAAATCCTCTTGTCTGGGAGACATTTTATTTTGAGTTAGGATTGTTGTCGCCATCTCCATATATGTACATGGATGCCTCGTATCCATCCATGCACTATCTCGAAGCATTCTTCAGGTAATTAATAACCTTCTTGCTCAGTCGATTTCTCATCACAGACATCATCCAAAACAACCGCATTTGGAGTGGGTTATCTGGGAACCCTTGGTCTCGATGAGTCTTTAGTATTCTTGAATTTGACCCTATTTTTTTGGGGGGGGCGTCCTCCTTTGTTTGGGAATTGGCATTTTTTGGTTGGGCATGAAATTATCTCCCCTTTTTAGCCTGGTTGTTTCGTTCTTCATCTGTTTGATGGTTCTATTCATCTGTGCAATCTCAATTATGTGCTTTGTTTTTTGTGCTTTCGCGGGGTCAAATTTTACATCAGGTATGGTTCCCTTAAAAAACCCTCCTCCCTCCATTTGATTCTGAGTTTCTCAAGGTTTAAACTCTTCGTTTATTCTCAAGTTGGAAGCTCCTTGACTATAAATATTCAATCCCCCCATCTGTCTTTGTACTTTTCCCAATATAATGTCAGGGTCGGTGCCCATTTCAATCATAATTTATTCCATCTAAGTATCCTTTGTTATTTCTTCCTCCAGGGTATCCATATGGGATGTTCTGATGGAACATTTCACATTCCAGGGCATTGCATTCTTATAGCAACTGAGAAAGATCGGTTCATTTGGTATTTTGTCTTCTGAGATTCTACTCAAAGTATTATTGAACTTCAGATTAAAATCTTATATCATTCCATTCTTCCTTAACCCAATTTGGGTGAAGTTGTGAGGAGGGTATGGTAGGAAATTGGGAGGGGGGGACATATTAAGGAACATAACTTTGAGGTCATTAAACAAGCGAATGGATCTACTAGGAAATGTTGTATACCATTCATAATCTCTTTTTGATAAAGTTTGCAAAAATACCCTCACCATGACATCATCATGTTCAACTCGATGGAAGTCACAAATGTCAAGAAATAAATCCAAATGCCTCTTTTCATCGATTGTCCCATCTCCAAAAAATTCCTTCAAGGTGCCCTTAGGGATAACTGGAAGTTCGTGTTGTTCACCCATAAGATTAAGAGGGGAATCTCTCACCCTCCATTTACAAACCCTGGGATCCCTTGGTTTCTTGCATCACCTCTTTAGCCTCCTTGTCTCTCCTCGTGATATTTGATTCAAGGTTGTTCGTCTCTTGCTGTCATTTTTAAGGAGGTTTCAGAATCAGATTTTTCACTTCTAGGGATGGAGAGTTGTTTACTTTTACTTTGGGTTATGGGTCCCTTGTATTCGTCCAGCTTCAATATTAACCTTGTTCTTGTGTTGCTCTAGCCAATATTTGATTTCTTCGATCTTGTCATTATTATCTCCTTTCTCTTCGGAGAATTTCTCTTTCTTCTTCTTGGACTAAGATCTGTCAGGACCCTTCTAACTCATCTTGAGTATAGGCTATTGATATTAGCATATTTTGCAATTGGTGTAAAATCCTTTGTTGATTATTCAGTCCAATTTCTAAATGGGGTTGGTTACCCTGGGGTAAAGTCATATATTTCTTTCAAAAATGTTGGGCTAGGTTCCGAATTTTTAGTTCATGTCCCTAGTATGGTCAGACGCTTGAATCCATTAGGACCGAAACAGAAACCCCATGAGGATGCAAATCCTTCTCCATTTTGATAGATGTGGTACTCCTATGTTTGATATTTACAAAATGTGGGACTTTTAAAGAAGTTTGTCAAAATAAAATAGATATAATAGAAAATGGAAAATATTTTTACTTTTCTTTGAAAGAGAGTTTTCTTGAGAGTGGACCAAGAAACACACACACATTCATATGCTTAAAGAAAATAAAAATAATTCCTCACATCCATCATAGTAGGGCTAAATATTTCTAATCACATGAAGAAAAACTAAAAGAAAATTATTTGCATGCATAAGAGAACTTTGACAGAGTAATACATGGGAAACTCAAAAGGAGATAACGATAGATCAACCTCAAATACTTTTTATTCATAAAAAACTAGGTTACAAAGTACAGTCGAGATTTTTCCCAAAATAGCTCTCTTGGAATTTCTAAAAAATATATATAGCTCAATACATATTCTCTGAAATTAAAATGTGTTTGTCATAATGACTGGGATTGGGGCTCACACAGACCTTAAAGAAAATATGTATAAGAATGAATTTCGTAGAAATAAGAAAGTGGGCAGCGGAAGGCAATAAGACCTAGAAAGAAGAAAAAGGAAAATATCAATATTCAGTTAAACCTTTCTATTTAAAGAGGTGGAGTAACTGGGTGAAGATCTTGATAAAGACAGAAAAATATGATCAGTATAAACTTATTGTGATGGTATATCCCCTTTTTTCACTTGCTCACTGATGTCATTTTATGGATTTCCTCGGTGGTTATAGGAACCATCTCAACCATCCTTTGCCCTTCATTGGTGAGATTTTCGACACCCTTTTTGAACCACACCTCGATGTAGCTCCTCATTGGTGCCACATTGATTTCATGCGGGATTTTTATGTTGAAGAGTTCACCTTCCAAATCCCTTAGATCAATAGAATTGTTCTGCAATTCTTCCTCAATATCTTGATTTTTGATTGAATAATCAACTAGCCAGTTTTCCGTGTCATCTTTACCATATTCAAGAATGTCATATAATTTTTCAAATGAAAACCCTTTAAATATATCAACTTGTTCATCAAATTATTTCTTGGTTAAGAACAACGAGTTGAGTATCAATTTCGAGTCTTGGACCTCATTGATGCTGCCAGCTAGATCTATCTCGATTAGCTTCTTGAATAATTCCTTTCTTCTAGTTATGGCCTAGCTACATGCTTAAACAATACCATTCAGGTTTTTTACCTTTTCCTTCCAACATGCATTCAGTTGTTTTATTCGGTTCGGAGAAGGGAGATCCTCCTCTCTTCTTCTCAATTCTGTCATATTAGTAACTTTAACACGAAATGGTACAACCGCGTCGAGGTAGAAACATTCCTTTTTTTTCAAATATTCTTGCAGATATTCATGAAAAACATGTGCTCTCATTCCAAAAGAGACCATGCTCTTTGACATCTCCCAAGCCTCTATTATTAATTCCATTATTTTCTTGATATTCTTTTCCACATAGCATCGGGCTGATGTGAGAAGGCTTGTTGATCCTTTTAAATTTTCCGCAGATGTGGTAGGCCCGATCATTGCTAAAGGGCTAGCAAGTACTGGAAGGGGCATTAAATCTTCCTCCAATTCTTTGATTCACTCCTTTAACCTGACATTCTTCGCTTCAAGGCCTTCAATAGAGTCTTCTAGAGAATCTCTAGTTTCTCAGTGTATCTGGGAAATTTGTGAAGGTCGCATGTTCCATAGGTTAATATATGAACGATATTTCCCCTTCTTAATCTTTACATCTCTTTTCTGAATAATCAAATTTTTGGATTCGCTGTCAAAAAAAATGCTCTGAAATGAAAAAGAATCTTCTTTGTCGAAGGTCTCGGTCTCAATTATTTCCATCTGAAGGTTCTAGTGAGCCATGTTCTCTAGCTGGTCGATGTTGGGGAACACTTTATCGATGTCAATTTCGAGTTCCATATCCTCGAGGGAGAGGTTGTGGATATCACTTTCTCCTCGAGGTCCCTCCTCTTCTTGCACAATGTTTTTTCGTTTCTTCCTCAAGGGAATTTTATGAGAACTTTCCATTTTTCTAGAAGGAGGGTTCTTATCTCCTCCTCCACCTAAAGAATTGTGGGTAACTTTCTTACTTGGGTAGGCCTTCGGATCATTGCTCTAAGATGTTTTACTCTTTAGCATGACAGTCGGGGATTGGGCACTTTTCTCACCCTAACTTTTCCTCTCTGCTTGTACGACTCATTTGTGTTGAGTATTGTCTCCAGGTCGTCGGTTTCATGAGTGGGAGTGCCTGAGGCATTGTCTCCATCTTCATTTAGAATAGTGTTAATGAAATAATTGTTAAAACCAAAAACCAATAGATGTTCTACAAAAATACCACTGGGGTTGAACCCTTTTACTTTTTCATAATATTTTAAATTGAGGCTATGGAAGTAGCATGAAAATTCATCAATTTTGTTCATATTTATGAATATAAAATCCCTGACTTTCCAAGGCAGGGGTACGAATTTCTTTTTTCTCTTTTCATGGAAAAAAATGCAACCAGTAGGTGTATTGCCTTGCTATCTCAACAACAAACATTTTGTCAGATATGTGGCACGGAAGGAAGGAAGGATTTTATTTGGATACAAAAATCCTTATAACATTATAATTTTCTATTTTTTCTAGTGTCCCCTTCCTATCCAGGAACTTACTCGCCTGGTCAGACATCCGGGGAGCATTTTTTCCAAACAACAATTCTTTAAAACCTAAGACAAAATCATTAAAAACTTCATAAAAATGTTGGGAGGCCTTGTGCCTCCACAATGTTTGATACCGAAAGTTTATTGGGTCGAATTCATAGTTTACCTTCTTGCAAACAGATAATCTCGGGAACTGACAACAATGCGCTATCGCGAAAACCAAATAAGATGACATAAATAATTTCTTCTCCTTCTTGTATTGTGCCAATTGGGAAGAGATTTCAATGGAAATAAACTTACCCCAATCGAAGATGGCATGTTCCTTGACTGTAAGATAAAGACTATAAAGAATCTTCCGGGAGATGTTGGTCATGGTTTCCTGTCCTGTTATCCTCATAAAAAGCCATGAAATTTCCCAAAAGGGATTTTTAAATGAGCCAGCCTGCAATATTTTGATGTCCTCGGGAACAGACCCTGGGTTCGCTAGAAATTTAGGTAAGAGGTAGAGTCCATTGTCATGCCTTTTTAAGAACTCCCTGCAATCTTCACCTTTGAAGGTGAGCATTGGCTCAGGAAGCCTCAACATCTTACGAAAAACCTGAGGTGACAGAGAGACAGGGTAATGGTCCCACAATTGGATGATCTGTTGGCTTGGAATGTATCTCTCAGCGCACCAGATGACCAACTCCTTACAATAAAAAATTTTAGGGACACACCCTGTGTGCGCAATTCCAGACGTCCGGGTTATTTCCTTCCCGAAAGAAGGGGATGGATAATAGGAATATGCACTGGACCACTAAAATCTCTAATCCTCACGCTCGAAAATATTCAGTGTATCTCCATAGAATAGTTGTCAAGTTACTACCATAAGTTGACGAGAATGTTCCCTTCCTCCAAATTATGTTAGGAATGAGCGTTGGAGGGAGATAATATAATCCTTCGTAAATCCTATTTTAATGCGCTTTGATAGGAGGTCTCCTCGAGCCTTTCACTTATTAATGACGATCCCTTCGAACCTATATGGTAAGTTATTAGTATTAAAATCATAGTAAATGTGCATTGGGAAAGGTGCGAGGGGGGTGGGGACAAACAGGGGAAATATGTGACTTGATATTTGTGTGAACCTGGGAACCTGCGAACCCGAGAGCCCACGATGGTACGAGGCGCGAAATTGGCTAAGTGTGGGACAACGCGATGGTCGGATGGATTCATGTAGGAAGAATGACATTTAGGTAGTTTGGGAAGTCTGGGGATCTAAATGTAGATCGTGGGACTCTTTGGTGGAATGTGTCTATCACAGAACACAGGAACATGAAAGCTCGATCCCGTCAACTCGGTAACCCATGATCATAGAATCAAATAAGTATGGAACAACATGGCGGTCGATCAGACTCGTGATGTGAAGTTGTAGGTGGAGATGAGAAATTGTAAGTCTGCGAACCTGGGAACCCACGGTCTAAAATATGACTAAGTGTTAGAACTAGAAAGGAATAGTAAGAGGGAAAAGCGGGTAAGTGTAGAAGGGGGAGCAGAAAGGGAGAAACAAATTTGGAAGAATAGAAAAGGGGAGGGAATTATTTGGAAGCGGGAAATGACCTCAAAAAATACCAAGGACACAACCGCCATCATCGCATAAATCCAACTACACCCTAAAATAATATTATAGTAGAAAGGAGTGTTGACCACTTCAACCTCAATTGAAATAGTCTTTACACCTAAATATACAAGAAAGGAAAAAATGATTACATTTGGCTTAAAATCATGACCATCAAATGATTTCAACATGGTAGAAAATGAAACAAGCTCTAGAGAATCCAAGACCATCCAACAAGACAAAGAAATAATGTAGGTAGAGGATCCTTCATCAAGGACACATTGAAATATGTTTGTTCCATGAAAAGATACTTGGATTTGGAAATAAATATGGTGGGGAAGCCTATGACTAGTCTCTTCAAGGTAAAATGTGATCATGCAAGTGTCTGAGGGATCAACTCCACCAATTGCAATCAACAATGCATTGTGCTACGCATGAGATCTTTGAAGGACCTATAGGGTAGACATAACACACGATTCGTGAGCCAAATCTTCAAAAATACTATAATTGTGAGTGACTCAAGCATTTGGTTTGTGCATAAACCTTTGTAAGACACCTTTGGGGGTGCAAAGCACTATATATTTAGATAGATTCTCTATTTACAGAGATCCATGTGGATTGGATGAAGAAAAATCCTTATTAGTAGGACCACTCTCATAACTATCATAATTACAAGCTCTCATCTATATATGAACATCTTATTCACACATGTAAATGTTAGCATTTGTGGTATTTCTCCCTTGTAGGGGTCCACCCTCTATGCTCCCTTATAGAGGTGAAGGGTCTTTTGCAACCATTTGTTGTTGCTATGGGGGAAAAGGATTTGTCAGGAATTGATTTGCTACTGAGATCCCCATTGGGTTAAGTATCGTTGAATCTCATCCATCTGAGGACAGTTGTGAGTAAGATGATATACGATGCAAATATTTTAAGGAATTTCATTTTTTTCTTCTCACTAGTGTTGAAGAGACTAGAAGTGTCTTCAAACACACAAATTCTATCTAAAGAAGGAAAAGAATTACACAATAAATGTGAGATATCACAATCTCCAACATTACTCTCACATGAGAAAATGAGAGTTTTTAATAAGATCATCATACTAATTATAAACAAATGTTTGTTATGGACATATTAGCACATAATCATGTGAGTATGACAAGTGTCCATGTACGTTTAATAATGATTCTAACAATTCCTTATTTTGTTGCTTCTAAAAAGAGACTCTTTTCTAGACTCATTATCTAATCTAACTAAATACATTCTAGAAAAACTTAAGTATAATAAAATAATATTATACTAAGTACTTTAGGATCATAATATCTAACATTCCCCCCTTTGATCCAAAAGTACATTGGAACAAATACCAAGTTCTTCTCTAAACTTAGTAAACTTGATCCTGCCAAGTGGTTTCGTAAAAATATCTGAGATCCGATCTTCTGAGGGACAAAATACTTGTTTGATGATTCCCTTTGCAATGAGTTTCCTGGTCTAATGATACTTTGTGTCGACATGTTTTGTCTTGGAATGGAAAACTGAATTTTTAGCAAGTTTAATGGTTGAATGACTATCAATTAACAATGAAGTATCTTTTGTTTGAGAAATTCCTAAATATTGTAAAACTTTGTGTAATCAATCTATCTCACATATTGCCTCCCATGCTGATATATATTATGCTTTTGTGGGAGAATTTTCTATAGTAGCTTGCTTCTTGTAACTCCAAGAAATTGTCGTTGATCCCATATTCATTAAGTAACCTGATGTTGATGCCCTATCATCAACACTTCCAACAAAATATGCATCTAAATATCCAACAAGTACAAATTTTGTATTCTTCTTGTATAGATGGCCATAATATTTTGTACCTTGAATATATCTAAGAACCCATTTTGTTGCATTCCAATGGATTTCCCTAGGTTCTTGAATAAAACTAGAGAGAATAATAATTTCATACAATAAGTCTAGACAAGTGGTTTTCAAATAAATCAAGCTACCAATCAACTCCCTGTAACTAGTGTTATTTACCAATTCCCCCCTTTCAAGTTTTGAAAGTTTTAAATTTTTCTCCATCAGGGTGAGAACAAATTTTCAATCTGCCATGCAAAATATTTTCAATAGCTCAAATGCATACTTGCAATGATTAATGAAAATTTTGTTTGAATGTTGAAATACTTCAACTCCAAGATAGTAGTGAATTAATCCCAAATATTTCATCTTGAATCCAACTTGTAATTCCTTCTTTACCTAAAAAATATGATCATCATTGTTTCTAGTAATGATCAAGTCATCAACATACATGACTAAAATTACCATTTTTTCCCTTGTAGGCACACATATAGGGTATCATCATATTCACTTCATTGAAAGATAACTTTGTGAAGATAATCATCCCTTTTATCATACCAAGATCAGGGAGCCTATTTCAATCCATGTAATTCCTTGATCAACTTACAAACTTTTTGTTCCTATCCTTCGAGCTCAAAACTAGGATGTTGAGTCATATATATTGCTTCCCGAAAATATCCATTGAGGAAGGAACTTTTGACATCCATCTGATATACTTTCCATCCTTTTTGAGTTGATAATGCAAGTACCATTCGAATTGTGTTCCACTTTTTGGTTGGCAGAAAATTTTCTTCATATTCAATCCCTTATTGTTGTGCAAAACAATTGGCCACAAGTCTTTCCTTATACTTTTCTATCATTTCATCTATCTTATACTTGATTTTATAAACCCACTTGCACCTGATGGGTTTAACATATGGAGGAAAATAAACAACTTTCCAAGTCCCATTTTCTATCAATGCTTTATACTCATCAAGCATTGATTTTTTCCATTCTTCATTTTTTCTTGTCTCTTTGAAAGTTCAAGACTTATTAAAATCATGTGATACTAAGGAAAAAATTTCTTTGCTCTGCTTTGAACTTCTTGTACTTATTTTGTTTCATTCACCAGGTCTCACATCTTTCAAAAGTTGAATGTCCCATTTAGGGAGTTGATGTTGACTTATTTGGGGATTTGAATCATCATCATTATTAAAGATAGGATTGATAAAGACAAAATCTCTTCTTTCCTCTGAATTATTCAAATGTGTAGTGTCATCATCTGATGAACTACTGGATGAATATTCAAATGAACTATGTGATGAACTTTGTGAGGAAGAAGAAGGTAATCTTGATGAAGAATTATCATGTTCTGAAGAAGTCCAATCAATTTTGAACCAAGGTTGTTGACTTGGTTGATTGTGCATCCTTATTGTTTGTCCAATATTTCAAGAAGGATTTCTATTTCTACACCTCTTGCTTTCTATTTCATCAAATATAACATTTTGATTGACAATGAATTTGTCGTCAAATAAAAGGTGATATCCCTTCTTCTCATCAGAATAACCAAGCAAGATACCTTTCACACTTCGTGAATATAATTTAGTTCACTTTTCTTTAGGAACTAATGCATAACATACTGAACCAAAGACTCGAAGATGCTTGATTCGAGGATTGAATCCATACCATAATTTATATGATATGATCCAATCTAAAGAATTAGTGGGAGATCGGTTCCTTAAGTAAACGATAGTATGAACTACTTCAACCCAGTATGACTTCAATTTTTTAAGGTTAAGATGGATCGCGCCATTCCCAAAAAAGTGTGATTCATCCTTTATGTTACTCCATTTTGTTGAGGAGTATATATATTTTTCAATTGTCTTTTGATTCCCTTTTCATTGAAGAAAGTTTGGAATTCATTGGAAGTGAATTCCCCTCCATTATCAGTCTGTAATGTGCCAATATTTTCCTTATCTTCATTTTCAACCAGATGTTGAAAAACCTTGAACCTTTCAAAGGTTTCTAACTTTGCCTTTAAAAAATAAACCCAAGTCATTCTACTATAATCATCAATGAATAGTAAAAAATAATTACAGCCTTTTAGAGAAGTCTCTAGGGGTCCACAAAGATCACTATGAACAAGTTGTAAACATATGTTTGCATGCCATGAACTTGTTGGAAATGTTTCTCTATTCATTTTTCCATAAATGAAAGCTTCACATCTTGCATTTTCCTTCCAAAAAGTGGGAAGTCCTCAAACCATTCCCTGTTTTTGAAGTTGAGAGATACTTTCAAAATTCAAATGTCTGTATCGGACATGCCATAACCTTATAATTGAAATCGTTGAATCCATGACTCCCACAAAATATTGCTTCTGAGGAATGACTTTTCCTTTCATCCTAAGAATTTTTCCATGTTCATATCTTGTCATTACTATCTTCAAATTTTTTTTGGTGGAATTCATTTTCACCCAACCATCTTCCTTGATGACTTGATGCCCTACTTGTCAAATCGTCACCAAGGATAAAAAAATTCTTCTTGAATGTTGGTACATACCAAACATTCAATATCATTTTCTCTCCAATTCCAGAAAGATAAACTTTCGTTGAAGCTTTTCCATAAGTGTGTGTCGTATCATCAACAAAAAATATTGATACGACACACAAGTTTTATTAATTAAGGAAAATACTTTACAAAAATAATGCAAGAGATTACAATCTCAACATTACTCTCACATGAGAAAATAAGAGCTTAAATAAGCTCATTGTACTAATTCTTAAACTAATTTTGTTATGAGCATCTTACCACATAATCAAGTGAGTATGAAAAATGTCCATGTACAATAAATGAATAAACCTAAGGATTAATGTTGGCACAAGTTCTTTTTAATAATGCAAAGATCAAAATGCAGGGAAACAAAATCACTATATGCTAGATCGAAACATTCACCTCAAACTTCATCAAACAGATCTATGTGAAAGCACTAAAAATATGTTCCCAAAGTCCTATATAAATTATCAACAATACTAACCCAAAAGTTAAATAATCCAATATAAATATCATCAAACAATTTCAAAGAAAAAACTAGAATTTTTTATGGGATTCATTTCGACAAAGGTGAAAAAATATTTGTCTAGGATCCAGAAAAGGTCAGAGCTTAGTCTATATATGTGAAAATGAGATCATTTTTACCATTTTACACTATCAAAACTTACCTTTGGTTAAAAAAATTACCTTTACCTCCAAACTTCTAGGGTAGATTGCAAGAGATTCAACTGGTGGATTTGCATTCCACCTAGACCAGGTAGGTCCTCAACTCTTTCTCTACATTTCTATCCTTTCATTTTTTCCTCTAGTTGAAAAATGATGAGATGTCAAACCCCGTTTGGACCGCAACTACGTAATCTCATGTTCAACACATTATAATCGATAATAGAAGGCCCTGGACATGATGATTCTATGGAAAACCCATGGCCAATTGTATCTATCCCTAGGAATAGTTATGTCCAAGCATGAAATAGGAAAAAAATGAAAATTTTCTCAAACCTGTGGCTAGTAACTAATCCACAAAAATTTTTTGAACATGTGGAGAGCCAACCAACATGATTAAGTGGAAGGAAAGAGAGCATGAGGGGACCGATGTGGCTTCATTGCATGACCAGGGAACATTAGATGTGCTAAGAGACTGTGGTATCTTGAAGCTCTTCCGAGGTCAAAATATGAGAAGACAAAGTTTATTGTTGGAGAGCCTTGTGGGGCTCTAGGATCTTGATTAATAATTTTTTTGAGTGAGACATCAGATACTACACATAGATTTCTAGGACATTTGCTTCCTGAAAATACTATCTTGGTGGGGTGAGTTGGTAGTCTTGAGAGGAGGTGGCAAGTGTAGTGTCACTAGCATTATACATGAGTACATTTTTGCACACCATCGACCGAGGTCAAGAAAAAGAAACAACCAACTTTAGATAAAAGATGTCCAATAGTTACCCCTTCATACCATACTATTCATGATCACTTAGGTATTTGGATACACAACACCTCACTTGACCTCACAGACCCATATTCACTATGATCTTGAGTGATTTATATGACCAATGCACTCAATTAGTGGTCAACTTGAGAGATCAATTGACTATATGTAGGATTGTTAGGAAAAAAAAAATCATTCACATTATTCGTCATCAAGTACTACCCTTATGTAGGTAAAAGATTCAGGAAATATCTTGAGTTGGTACTTCCTCTTAGAGCACAATGGGGAAACATAGGTAAGAAAGAGTACATGTTTTTTTGGTTTTAGAGTTATAACATTTTTTATTTTAAAAACATTATATTTTTTAGATATGCAATGATATTGACAATCATAATATATGACATAGATGTGGGACTAGTCCGACTAGTATAGATGGCCCCAAGCTACCAAAAAGCCAAGGTGGAGAAACACATGAATGAATAAAAGGGAGATGAATATGCTACTCAAAACCTCCATAACGTGCAGATGAACCTAAAGGGGCTCATGATGGGTGTGCCCACTATGAGGGTGGATGATGTCACACAGTGATTACATCACCACGCAGTTGGGATACCACGTCCTTTTGTCTAACTATTGAGGTGGGTGGCCAATGCTATAGTGTGATACCACGAGACACATGTTCCTTGAGATTGTTGATGTTTGGACAACATTGGGAAGATATTCTTCCCAATGTTCTCTATATATGGAACACTCATCATTGTAATAAATCACATATATCATATCTCATCTCATATGAAGAAAATCAACATGGTATCAGAGCAGGACTGGGCTAACCCCCTCACAGGAGGGCTCGGGATCCTGAGAGAAGACGATGGTGTTTTCCACCACAAGTGTGTTGATCCATGTTTTGAAAATTAAGTATGAAATGTGGAATACCCCACCTCCTTTCTTGGCAATGGAAGTAAATTTGTCCAAGACCATGTTTTACGATATTCCACGCTCTAAGAAAGGCTTCATTGTTTCTATAATTTTCATCTAAAATGATGAAACATGAGCATAGTTGGTATCCCTATCTCCACTCTTCATGACAAGCACATTCTCCGATGATCTCTTTGTCTCCATTAGACTGGATGGGATGGATTAAAGATGAAGTTGAACATTGTTCCAATTTCTGTAGGAAAGTCCCATGAACCTCTTAGGCATTGTCCTTTGTTGGATGAAATTTTTCATTATGCAAAATTCCACTACATCCTTCATCCCCATCAATTTCAAAGTGACTTTTTATGAAATCTAGAGTGCATACCTGATCATTGGTAGTAATGAGTTTGATTATAGAGTTGGGACAAAGAATTCCTTCTATATCAAAATATTTTTGTTGACAATCAATATTTTTCTTGAATGCCCCATGTGACTAGAGCATCATCTTCTTCCAAAACTCGATTGTCAAATTGTCAAACAGTAGGAGGGGTGCCTAGAAATAACTCTATTCAACTGCAGATTTCTTTATTTATGTGTTTAAAAAGTTTGTTCACACATTTTCTAGTGGAAATCTGAGTAAATCCTTTATTCTCATCATAGAAACATAAAACCATGTCATACACCATGCTTCTACGCGATCTTTTCATTGAAATTTTCTTGGTCTTAGTGAATACAAAATCAATTTTTTTCTGTGCTTGGGGCTTGCGTGTCACCATTCTTTGTAAAATCAAGGGAATGAGAATAGGTCTTCCCCTGCTCAAGAGATCGGTCATCATCAAACATAGGGTGGTTTCCAAAATGCACGATGAATCCTAACGAAGATTTACATTTATAATAGCATGGGAGATTGTTTCACTCTCAAAGACGATGACAATGCGCATAAATTGGTAATGGGAAAATAAAACTCTTTTATCTACTTGTCATCAGGTTTTGGGTGAATGAGTATTCGTTATGTAATTGTAACCCGAAAAAAGAGGTGATTATGGACTAGTTCCACGGGAAATCCATGGATATGTTATTGTGGACAATTTGTTGTTCGCATTCTAGAAGACACATATATAAATCACCAAGATGTTATCATTAGTTTAATCGAGATCGGTTTGTGTTGAGTAGTGACAAACCCTCTTAGTCGAGATCACATAAAGCTTGTGTCAATGTGTTGATGTTTGAGGAAACATCATGAGACATTCTCCCTAGACGATGTCATGTGGACTAGTAGGGGGGAATGTAGACTTCATCCTGAGGTGCCTCAGATAGTCAGATGAAGGAACCAAGACATTGGTTGCAAGAGAAAACCTTGATATGTCTTGTGAGAGATTGGTTCCATGAGGGAATATCGATATGTATTAGACATTGGTTTCATGAGGGAACCTTGTAATATCAAGTATGGTCCAAGATTACTTAGAATGATCAAAATTTACCTATGTTTTTGTGGGAAGAGGAATCCATGATTGCAGTGTATGTTCAAAACAGAAGTGCTCGTAGGACTTTGAGGAACATGACGCCCGAGAAGGAATTCACCGAAGTGAAGCCTGAGGTTGGACACTTCAGGATATTTGGGTGTACAATATACATTCATGTACCCAAGGAGAAAAGGACCAAGCTAGAACCTTAAGGAAAAAAGGGTACATTTGTGGGGTATAGTGAGTCTTTGAAGGCATACTAGATCTACATCCCTGGTCAGAGACAGATTGAGGTGAGAAGAGATGTTATCTTTGAGGAGGAGATAGCCTTTAGGATATCTAGAGGATCTCACATGGATATTGATAATGAGAGACAAGAAGAGATGGTTCCTTCTCCCCCTCACCCTCTAGCTATTCAGAGGGAGACAATTGAGCCTATTGATCCAATTGATCTCGTTTATCCTATAGCTCTAGTTGATGTTCCCATAGATATTGCAGTAGATCGGAAGAGACCTACATGGGCCCGCCAGACTCTATAGGAGGAAAAAGGACATGAATCTCCTCGTGGTACCTTCCAAGAGAGAAATATACCTTAGAGATATCTGTGCTATGTCGCAGCTATGAGCCACATAATTTATTCTGAGACTTCTTGTTATAAGGAGGCATCTAGTTAGCCAATATGGAGAGATGCCATGATGGAGGAGTATCGATCCATCATGAAGAATGATGTGTGGGATATTTTTCTGAGACCTGAGGGGAAGTTTGCAGTGACTTCCAAGTGGATCTATAAGATCAAACACGCAACTGATGGAAGCATCGATAAGCACAAAATGAGATTTGTTTCTAGAGGATTCTCTCAGGTGGAGGGAATAGATTACGAGGAGACATTTTCTCCCATTGCTCGATACACTTCTATCCAGACAATTGTTTCCATTGCAGCATCCATGGGTTGGAGAATACATCACATGGATGTGAATATAACCTTTGTCAATGGAGATATTGAAGAAGAACTATGCATCAAGCATCCATATGGTTTCGTGATACATGAGAAGGAGTATCATGCGTGCAGGTTGAAGAAGTCCTTGTATGAACTCAAGTATGCACCTCGAGCTTGGTATGCGAGGATTGATGGATACCTTATGATTTTGGGCTTCAAAAAAAGTGTTGTTTATCCCAACCTATACTACAATACTATTAATGATAAGTCCTTGATTTTTGTCCTCTACATTGATGATTTATTCCTCAATGGTACAGAGAGCCTTATTTTTGAATGCAAGTGTGTGTTGGCCTCTGATTTTGAGATGAAGTAACTTGGTATGATACACTACTTCTCAGGACTAGAGGTGTGGAAGAGAATTTATGAGATATTCCTGAGTCAGGGGAAGTACACAGTTGAGATATTGAAGAATTTTTGGATGTTGAACTGTAAGCCCATGACTACACCAATGATGACGAATTTGAAGAAAATAAGTGTGTCTTCTTTCGATTATGACGAGATTGATATAACCCTGTACAAACAACTGATTGGATCATTGATGTATCTAGTTAACACCAAACCAAATATTTTATATGCAATGAGTGCACTTAACCAGTTTACGAGTCATCCAAGATAGACACATTGGATTGTTGCAAAGCATGTGTTGAGATACCTACGAGGCACAGTTGGGCATGGTATGAGATATACTTCCAGTATTAACATGAGATTGCAGGGATATACTGACTCTGATTGGGTAGGGAGCACAATGGACAGAAAGAGCACCTTCGAGTGTTTCTTCACTTTGGGATCTGCCATGGTTTCCTGGTGTAGTAGGAAACAAGACTTATGTGGCTTTGAGCACCATAGAAGCATAGTACATTGCATTAAGTGTGGAAGTCCGTGAAACAATGTGGATTCAAAATCTCCTTATGGATTTATCTGAACATGTGTTGGATTCCATCGTTATTCATTGTGATAACCAGATTTGTGTGAATATCTCAAAGAGTCCATTGTTTCATGACAAATAAAAAAACATTGAGATCAAGTACCATTACATCCAATACATGGTGCAGAGGAATACAATACTGTTGTAGTACCTTCCTATAGATGAGCATGTTGCTAATGTTCTGACCAAACCAGGATGAAATTCAAGTAATTTCGTGATAGACTTGGTGTGGCATAGAATGCCTCCCTCGTTGAGAGGGAGTGTTGATGTTTGCAGCTTCCTGAGACATTCTCCAGATTGTACTCCTTTGTGACTTAGTTGAGTTGATATGTGAGGACACTTATCTGAAAAGGAATAAGTGGGACACTTAGCCGAGAAGGGATAAGTGGGTTTGGGCTTATAGCCCAACGTCCCTTGTGGAGAGTAGATGAGGACATGTAAAGGGAGTTGACCTTGACATCACACACTATGGGGAGTTGACCCTAGTGTTTCTAGAGGGAGTAACCTCTAGAAGTCTGCATGGGAGTGCCATGTGTGACAGACATTCTCTAGATCGTACTCCTTTGTGACTAAGTTGTGTTGATCTGTGAGGACACTTATCCGAGAAGGGATAAGTGGGTTTTGGATTATAGCCCAACGTCCCTTGTGGAGAGAATGTAAGGACACATCCCTTGTAGAAAGCACATGAGGAAATGTCCCTTTTGGAGAGCACATGAGGACATGTCAAGGGAGTTGACCTTAATGTCACACACTATGGGAAGTTGACCCTAGTGTTTCTAGAGAGAGTAGCCTCTAGAAGTCCACATGGGAGTTCCATGTGTGACAATTTTTTTTCTAAAATGTACTGAGTAATAATCGAGTGGACCTTCTCCTAGATTGGGCTACAGACCAAAAGAGATAGGATGCATTTATCACAAAGGTGTACTTGTGGTAAATGGGCCTAGGTGTAGTCGTTCCTTGATCATGAAAAGGAATAATATGGACTCGAGGTGCTTGAGGTGATTTCCATGTGTTAGTTAGCATTGGGTTGACATTCACTCACAAGTATGTACCTATGGTGAACGACCCTAGTGTGGTATTTTTCCTAGTCATGGTGATTTGACAAGGAATGATAAAGACTCAAGATGCTAGATTATATCACATGTGGACCTAGAGTGATATTGATCTTAGAGAGAGTCAAATGGCTCAGAGGGAGAGCCACAAAAGGAGTTTTCCCTCAGTTTAGGTGGGAGAGAGACATCTCCCAAAACTGAAATACAAGTGTCATGAGTCTAGGGTGAAGTTTGTATACTTCAGAGACAATATTTGGTATGATGAAGAATGTCTCCCTCGTTGAGAGGGAGTGTTGATGTTTGGAAAACATCAGGAAGACATTCTTCTACATTAATAGATAATAATATAATTATTAATTATTAATAACATATATAATAAGCAGTAATAATAATAATAATAATTTATTATACAAGGGACACATCCTTTCATGGATGGTCACCATATGTTCTCTATATATGGAACACTCATTAGTGTAATAAAACACATTTATCATATATCATCTCATATGAATAAAATCAATAGCGATAACTAGTCTAGAGTCTCCCTTTTTGTAGCATATATGGATTATAGAATGGATCTATGTTATATTGTATCCTTGTGGGCCATATAGCCTGATTTTGTACACTACATATTTTTTGTACATGATGTATTGGCATTTTATATTATTTATACAAATGGTTAAATTATACTTATGAGACAAATTATTGTTATTTCTCTTCCATGATTATTCTACATGCCTACTTGTATCGATGTTATTTTTAATGAAAAAAATGCCAATACAACACCATAGTTAGCTAATGAATCAGTCAACATGTTTAAACTTATAGGAACATGAGCATAAGTAATAAAATCCAATTGTCACTCAAGAAGTCAAACCCTCAAATACTTCCAAAGGGTGTAATATTTCTCACAATATAGGAATCATTTAGCTATGACACCATTAAATATGAATCCAAATACACAACTAGCCCATGTATATAATCAAAAATAGCTTCAGAAAGAAGTTCGGTGACTTCACAATACTCTACAACAATGTTGGTCATAGGAACGAGGCATGCCCCCCCTGAACTCACTAGTTGGTATGTTGGTGAAAAAATCACCCATTCAACAAAAGTGATGTTCTAAGTGTTATGGCTAGTGCCATCTCTGAAATTTACATAGACTAGGATATATAATGACATATTCAAATCAAGCACCAAGCATAATAAGTGTACAAACTAAATTACCTAAATGCAAAAAATGAAAAGGCTCTAAAGCACAAAAATTTAAAATTACAACATGTTACAAAGAATGACATAACATTGCTTTTTACACATAGCACTTCTTTAGATATAGCCCATTATGAGGCCTAGAAAATGGATTTACTACGTAGTCAACTAATGCATAGGCCCCTTTTTACAATACATGTCTCACAATGTAAATACCATGTGCCAAAGAGGTTCAAACTTTCCTGCCCCTGTTAGGTAGCTATAGAGGTAGTAGTGGGGGACCAGAGGGCCCATAGTGATAATAGTGGATGCCATTCAATGTAAGGTGGACTAGGTCCACTATATTATTAAATAAGGCCCACTATGATAGTTAGATATAATAAATGTAAGAGGACTTCTTAGAAGGTTCTACTTCTAGAAGATTCCTCCTCTAGAATGTTCTTAAGTGATGGTAGCACTATATAAAGAGGTTCAAGCAATGTAATGGGACATGAAGTGAATTATTTTATTTAGAGAGGTAACTCAATAGGAGGATGCCCCCTCGAAGAGGCAAGTGAACAAGAGAGAATCCCTTCCATAATAGGATCCATTGTATGGTGTTTCCCTACCTCAAGGATTTGGTAATAATAAAGTGTGGGTTCTTCTATCTTGCTCTGTGGATATATTGTGTATTCAGTATTTGTGTTGATTATATTTCCAGATCTATTTAGGTACTTAACAAGTGGTATCAGAGCATTTTCCTTGGTAGACATTGTGGACAAATATTTTTTATTTTTGCAGATTTTTTTTTTTTCGGAGAAGAAAAAAGAGGGTCGCAACATTCCATAAATTTTTGGTATATTTTTGTGAAAAATTTACATAAACGGGTTGTATATATTATTTCCTCTCAAAAAAAACCCAAGTTAAAAAACAAATCATCTGAAATGGAGTCCAGGAAGTCAAGATATTGAAGTTTTAAAATCTGTAATTTTTAAGGGTTTTTTCCGCGGACGACGACACGATTTTATTTTTTATTTTTGTTGCAGATGGAGGCCAAATATGCCAAAATAAATTACAAGTATGATTTTATCTCACAATTTCACCCAATTTCAAAAAAAAAATCAGCAATAACGGAGGCCGGGAAGTGAAGTTATGAGCATTTTAAATTCAACAGTTTTTTAAGGTTTTCCAGAAAAAACCGTGATTTTCTGTCGTAACTTATTGGTCTATTTTTTGGGTTTTTTCATGACGGATGAGGGACTAAAGAGTTCATAGGGTGCTCAGATGGCTATTTCTTTTCAAAACCTCAAATAAATTCTACAAATTGTTGAATCATTCAAATCTCAATTGTATGACACATTGGATGGTAGATTGCATGTCCTTACAGATGGTCTCAATGATAGTTTTTGTAGTATTCATGATTCATTGGATAGCATGCAGGAGAGATTTATTATGGTGGGCATCATAGATGAATATAATCAAGAAATATACACTTGGTATGATTTTGAGGCCGATTGTGATGATTGGTATATGGATAGTTGTCATTTCTGGGATGACAACCACTTTCATATTTTATTTGATGACTCTAATCCACCTTCTGTAGAGAGAATCAATGTGACAAATCGAGAGCCAATTATTATTACTAGTGTCCATCCTGCATATTCTACAGTGGTATTATTCCTCCTGGATTATGCTACGACCTTTTTCCACTATGTGGATGGATCTTCTTATTTGGATCCACATGACATGTGTCAATCTTTGGAGAATCATTTTGACATGGTTATTGGGTTCCAAAATCTTCCATGGGGATTTCACATGAGCACTTGGACATGGGACTCGAGCTTACAATGGTGGTTGGACTACTTCAACATGGTGGCTTTCCTTTCTACATGGGACCTTGGTTCTCCAGTCTTCTTTAGCATTATGGTCCACAATTATCCATGGGACCCTGGTATATGGTTGTACATCAAGCGTTGAGGACAACACTTTCATAAGGGGGTTGGAATGTTAGGTAACTAGAGAGGTAGTAGTGGGGGCGTAGAGGGACCATAGTGATAATAGTGGAGACCATTCAATGTAAGATGGACTAGGTCCACTATATTATTAAATAAGGCTCACTATGGTAGTTAGATATAATAAATGGGTAGTTAGATATAATAAATGTAAGAGGACTTCTTAGAAGGTTCTACTTCTAGAAGATTCCTCCTCTAGAATGTTCTTAGGTG
>ML790287.1:536357-556900 GCA_009831015.1 Picea engelmannii | reverse complement strand
AAGAAAGGTGGTGATGATTCCATGTGGCTTAAAATCATGACCATCAAATACTTTCAACATGGTAGAAAATGGAAAAATATCTACAGAACCCAAGACTGTCCAACAAGACAAATAAATAATGTAGGTAGAGGCTCCTTCATCAATGACACATTGAAATATGTTTGTTCCATGCAAAGATACTTGGATTTGGAAATAAATATGGTGGGGAAGCATAGGCCTAACCTCTTCAAGGTCAAATGTAATCAAGTGAGTGTTTGAGGTATCAACTCTGTCAATTGCAGTTAACAATGCTTTGTGTTTCACATGATAGCTATGAAGGACCTCTGGGTAGAAATAACACATATATCGTGAGCCAAATCCTCAACAATACTATAATTAAGAGTGACTCAAGAATTTTGTTAGTGTATAAAACTGTGTAAGACACCTTTTGGGGTGCAAAGCACTATATTTTTAGATGGATTCTCTATCTGCAAAGAGCCACGTAGATTGGATGAAGATAGATCCTTATTGGTAGGACCACTCTCAGAACTATCATAATTATGATCTCTCATCTATATATGAACATCCTATTCACACATGTAAATGTTAGCATTTGTGGTATTTCCCCTTTGCAAGGGTCCACCCTCTATGCCCCCTTACAGAGGTGAAGGGTTTGTTTTAACCATTTGTTGATACTATGGGGGAAAAGGATTAGGAAGTGGGTTGCTACTGAGATTCTGATCCAGGTGGATCATCTCAAAATTCGATAGAGTTAAAGTATTCAAAATGCAAAGTAAAGATTACAAAGTGGAAGATCTTGTCAGTAGCTTTCTGGTGACATTCTTTTTGGGAAAAACGGCCTCCGGATGACAAAGATATCAGCATTGGAAGTTTCATCAAAGTTGGTGAAAAATGGTTAGAAATGGTTAAGAAATGTAATTTGGGGCTATGGGAATTGAACCCAAGACCTTGTGAAAAGGCCACCATGACCCCATGGTTTGGAAAAAAAAGGGGTGGTCAAGGGCCTAGCCCTTGACCTTTCCAACACCAAGGCACCCCCTTGGTATTTAAATGTTATATCAAAAAACCAACCATATAATGTGCCAACCATATGTAAAACCCAAAACACATATGTTATAATGTGCCAACCATATGATGCGCCCAAAACATATGTTATAACTATATTCCAAAAACCATATGCATATAATATATATACACCATATGTATTAACCCAAAATCACGCCATAACCAAAGTTCAAATAACATGTAAAGCTTATGCGGTGGGAGGAGAAGCCCGCGGGTTCGACCCCGGGACTTCTGCCCTCCTTAACAACCATAGCTACCAATGTGCCACCGTCATGGGACGTGGAAAAAAGTGGTAAAGAAAATTTAAAAAGTGTGAGATTTGGGGGATTTCAGAGGGCACGTGGCTCATAGCTCGTGCCTCCCCAAAACCATTGTTTTTTTTATTATTTAAATGAGGCATGGGCACAAATCCTGAGAAGGTGTGGGAGTTTGGATGCAGACAGAGACAGACACATAGATCGAGGTGGTTATGCACAGTGATTGAAGTGAATTTTCACGCAGACCAAGGTGGTTGTGCAAGTAGATTGAGGTGATTTTGGATTGACATGCATCCCAAGGCCGTACGGACTGTACAATCAAAGGCAAATTTTGGGAATTGTGCCAAGAAGGGAATTCGGAGTCCAGTTTATGAAATATATCAAGTTTATACTCAAAAGTCTCCATTTTTTGCAAGGATTCTAGATCTAGCTTCAGTTTTTGCATTCAGACATCCAGATAGAAAAGTGCTCACAGAATCTTCCAGATACACGGAAAGGTATCCATGTTCATACTTAAAAGTCTCAGAATTTCATCTTACATCTATTGTTGAAGTCTGTTACTGTATATGATAGACAGAAATTAGAAGTCACTTTGTAAGCATTTAAATACTTAATCTATCGGCCTTCCCATTTGGAAAGTGGCCCAGAGATGTAGCCAGGGGGTCTGGTGAACTCCGTTACCAATTCTTGTTCATAGATGGTTTGCTTACATGTTTATGTGCTCATGTGCTTGATGGATGTTCTTTAATTTTTCATTACAAAGATGGTTAACAGTTAAAAATTCACATGCAAATAATGGTTAAAATATCTTGAATTTTAGATCAAGTTAAATTTCAGATCAGATTCCCATTGGGATAAGTATCGATGAATCTCATCCATCTGAGGACACTTATGAGTAGGATGATAACCAATGCAAATATTTTAAGGAAATTTCATTTTTTTTCTTCTCACTAGTGCCTCCTGCATTAGCGTTAATATCAAGGGAATGTTGAAAAGTCAACAAGAAATATGTGTCTAATTTATTTTTCCCTTAAATAAATTGGACAATAAATATTAATCTATTATTTCATTCATAACTGAGTGAGTTGGATTTGTAACAGAATTACAAGTGTAGTTAAGTGAGTTAAGATCAGTTGTACTAGTTGTAACTAAACATGCACTAGTGAGAGTTTAGTTAATCAGTGAACTCACATGCAACTGAAGATTCATCATGGTTAACTGCATGCATGCAAATCCATTGGAGATACAGTTGAGATAACAGGTGAAAGGGATAGTTGGCTATTAGTTGTGATTTGATCACACATGCAGTGGATATGCTTATGAGCATGTGAAAACTAGGCAATAAGTAATTCATTGTGAGAATTCGAATTGTAGAGATTGTGCAGAGGAGGCAGACTGTCTGGACACGGAAATTGGCACATGTATTTGTTGATTTGTGTATGACAGTGTGAGACGATTGTATTGTACTGAGAGCTCTTGGATTAGAGTTTTGTATGAGATTGTTTCATGATTCATGATATACATAATATATGATAGTAGGGTTTTTAGCTTTACGCTTTCCCGATAAAACTTCTGTGTTGTGTGTTATTGATATTTCACTTTGTGCATTGTGGTTGTGATCGTGGTTTAATTGCTTCCACAATAATAATAGTAGAAGTGATTTTGTATTTAACAAGTGGTGGAAATTGTTAGATCGGGAGAATCACAGGAATACATTAATTTGTATTGAAATTTCTACAGGGAAGTCCCTTGCCCAAGAGTAAAATTTTTATTGTTATTCTTTTTTTTTACTCCAGATTGTTTATCATTCCTCGGATTTGTTGATTGGACTGAGTGAACATTGGATGTTTGGGTAGGGACTATGGAATTTTGTGATATTGTCTCAATCATAGGTTGATTATGAGATATGGTCATCTTCAACATCTAACCCGCTAACTAGCGTGTGGAAGAATGGGAAATAGAACCAATCACACCATTGACATGTGGTATTGGAGTAGGTTTAGGAGGATCTACTGATGAACGAGGAGGGTGGGGTATCATCTCATATAAAGTGGAAAATTGAGAATAGATGAGATCTAGTTGTTGAGTGTGTAATATAACTTTCTCTTTAGTTAGGGATTCTGATATCATCACATCCTTGGTGATATTGGAAAAATGGACTTAACAAACCAATCTACTAGAAATTGGTCCAGAATTTTGGCTCTAATGAGCCTATGCCACTGTCTCCATTCATGGATGTGATCTGAAATATGAGTAATGGTACTCTAATGTAAGGATTTCAAGAGTTATGTTCCAGTTTCATAATGGATAAGAAATTGAAAATGGGTTAAGAATGCCATCGCTAAAGATGAAAAATCATTAAATAGATCACATGGAAACTCAATGTACCACTTAGTGGTGTTTCAATTCAGGGTGCATTGGAAAGGATGCAATTAACACTCTCATCCACAATGGAGTTGGATGAACACCATAGGTGGAACATCATGACATGGGTAGAAGGATATTCTCTAGATAATTTGTCAAACTTAAGAATGTCCTATGGAAATTTAGTCAACATAACCAATCATCATGGGTGATGTTGAATGGGGTCATTTTTCAACCAAGATAAATCAAGTAAGTTCAAGGTATCCAAGAATGGAAACCCAGTTTTGGAAAAATAATTATGGTGGATAAATGGAGAGCCTTCTAGATCGATGGAATTCATAGATCCCCCAACCCCACTACCCCTAAGAATAGGAATAGTGTTGGTTGCGGAGACAACCTCGTGAGGTCTAAAGGTTTACCCACCTTTATAAGCAAGGGGATTTCACCCACCTTTATAAGAAAAAGGTCTGAAGGTTCTATCAAAGGGGGATTGAAATTAAGTGGAATATTTTCATCAATGGCTTAAATCTCCAAGTGTTCAACCTACTCTAAATATGAGGAATGAGCCATTACAACTATGTGTGTTGTTCAACGTGGACAACTTTCACCTGATGGCTGGTGTTTCCTCTATCTCAAGAGGAAACCATCATTGTCTAAGAGAGCGTTGAGTATGTTGGCCAACCATTGTGAAAGATGTGATTCAATGAAGGATAACTCAAACTAAGTCTAACTAGACACAAGTCAACATAGATCACACCCTAAGAATCTAAAAGCTCCAACAAACAAGCAACTGATGATCAAAAGGGCCTTCCAAAAATAATTCTAGGATGATGGGGGCCCATGACCAATTAATGAAGGTGAAAGAGACTATTATGGTAACCCTCATACAACAATCACCTAAGGTGAAAGTACCCTCATGAATATGGTTCCCTCCAAGGGAGATGAAACATATATTATGTGTCTATATCAAGTATCACAAGCACTTCCCACTTGCATTCACCCGTGTGATACCTAGGAAATGAAACTAAGTTTTCCACTTCACAATTGACAACCAGGGGGAACAATCATGAATCAAGTCTATGCATATGGGAAAGGAATACAAGACAAATTACTCATCCCAAATCTCTAAATAAAAGTGGTGTGACCCTGAGGACTTTCCACTTCAATCCAAAACCCCCATACATGCAATATCCCACCAAACAAGTAAAGAGGGGACGATCTCTCCACTTGCGTAGCATGACCATAGTATTTGAAATGTGTTAAATGTGCTTTCCTAGCAAGTGCTCCTTACAACTAATGGATTGATCACCCTTTATTCTATTCCTAGTTCGGTTATATTGCCTTACATAATTTACTCTCCAACCCTACACCAAGGCCCTAGAAATTAGGCTAAATATGTTTTCTATAAACAAAAATCTAATTATTTTTAAGATTACATTTCTTTTAGTGTTTGTTATTTAATCAAAGGTATGGAATGAACTTCAATGGTGTTTTTGACTCTTTAAATTTACTGAACTTATAAAGGAAATAAGATAAAAATGCAATATGCAAATTTCCTTTTACTTTCAATGAATACTATAGAATTGGAAGAGATTAAGAGGTTCATATTTTCAAACTTTTGAATAATGCAACAAACTCACCAAAATAAAACTACCAAATAGGTTTTTCAAGAATATATAGATTTGTAAAACAAACCAACTCCTACACGCAACTTTGCTAAAAATAAAAAAATCCTAAAATGATATTAAAAAAGAAATGTGATTCATTTTAACCATTTTTATTTCAAATGAGTTAAAATGCAAAAATTAAGATGCATAGACGTGTAAAGAAAAAGAACCTAATTTTTCCAAGCAATTACAAACTCGATCAAACATGATTATGCATAGAAAACTCTGAAAAATTCCACCTGCGGGAGATGGCCACACTTGTCTATGTAGTAATAAGTAGCCAAATGGGGATGTCTGCAAGTTTTTGTTCTGCAACAAGCGATCATGGTCTATGGCCACACCTTTTATAAAGGAATGTTATGACCCAAGGGGGGGCATATATATGGCTAAATGTATATGAAATGACCCAAAGGGGGGGCATATATGGGCCTAAATGTACATGTAATGTGTAAAGACATATGTAATAGGGTCGACCTAGTGATAAAGGGGCCTCAAGTGCAAGTGTGAATAGCTATATATAAGAGATCATGTATTTATTATTAGGTGGAATTGGAAGTATGAAAGGTATTTGATTATTTGGAGGGGAACCCCCTCCAAATAACCAAATACCTTTCATACTTCCCAATTCCCCCTAATAATGAATACATGATCTCTTATATATAGCTATTCACACTTGCACTTGAGGCCCCTTTATCACTAGGTCGACCCTATTACATATGTCTTTACACATTACATGTACATTTAGGCCCATATATGCGCCCCCTTGGGGTCATATCATAAAAAACTATTGGATGAAATCAATCCTATGGAATGGTTGAGGTTGGTAAAAGAATATAATATGACTCCTACGAAGGCAATAGATTATTTTTTTGATAAATCTTGGAAGTGGTGGATGAATGTTAGGATCCAAATACTCAAAATATCATAAAATAACAAAAGTACACACCATGTACAAAATGTCAACATGGAGCACAACTCCAATATAGATAAGTTACACAATAACTCCTTAAAGAATAGGGGAACCCCCTCCAAATAACCAAATACCTTTCATACTTCCCAATTCCCCCTAATAATGAATACATGATCTCTTATATATAGTTATTCACACTTGCACATGAGGCCCTTTTATCACTAGGCCGACCCTATTACATATGTATTTACACATTACATATACATTTAGGCCCATATATGCCTCCCCTTGGGGTCATATCATATACATTTCACCATATATATGCCCCCCTTGGGTCATAACAAGGAAACACTAAGTCAATTGCAGTTGTCTCCAACAACAACCATGAGTGTAGAGAAAAACAATCAAAAAAAAAAAAAAAACCACCTGCAAATCAATCAAGAAAGCCTGCATGCATTTAAGATTAAATTGTGCACACTGCAAGGTCCAAACCATCTTCCTAGGATGAAATAAGCAAGGACAAACACCCATTGAGAACTAATGAAAGAAATCCAATTTATTTCCCTAGTGGAGCTACCAATTTTGTTATAAGGACAACTACTCAAGGAATAAGGAATCAAACCCTCAATGAGTAGGTGAGGTTCAATGATGGATAGGGGGATAGATAATGTGTCTTAATCTCCTAAGAGTAAAATTCATGTTAAAAGTAAATCGAAAGGAAAGAAGGAAAAACCATGATCTTGGATGGTTGTCTAAAGTATCTAGTAAGTTTTTCTTGATCTCACTCTAGCTCCAATGCTTCACCAAACAACCTACACAATCAACCAACAAGAAACAAATTCCTCACTCCTCATCAAACAACTAAAATAGCTTACATGCATAAAGAAAGTCTGAATATGATTTCCGAAGCAAACTAGAACAACACAAAACTTCATTAAAGATGCTTAAAAGATCAATAAATTAGAGAGATTTTTTTGGGGGGGAAGAAGATAGATCTATATTGATTTAAAAAGAGTTACAACTATAATGATACATTGAGATTCATTGTTGTACCCCCAACTCCAATACAAAGTCTTTCTCCTTAGCCACAAGTCTACCTCCATCAACTAGCATGATACATGAATTGTATGTGGTGAGATGGCCAATTGAATGGCTAAATGAGATCTCACCTAATCTCTTATCATACTATGAAAACTAATTCCCAGCTCTGAACAATGGTAAACTAACAACCAAGAATCCTCACTAAAATTCTCCATCATAAGGACACTTGTAATGGAATCTATTCCATTAGCATAGGTTCTCTTACTTATAAATTATTAAGGAGAGAATAAGAATGTATATCATGCACATGGAAGAAAGGAAAATTTTAGGAGTCAAATTTCACCCAAGGGTGAAATTAGGGGCTTTGAAATTTTCAATTAGTAAATTTTTTGTAAATAAGGGGTTTCCTTTTGTTAACCCACAATTTTGTTTTATAAAATTCTCTGAAAATTAGTTAGCCTGTCGATATTTATGGGTTGGAGAAAAGAAAAACCATTTTAACTCTCTGAAATTCAAGTTGAAACCTTCATTTTCCCCCAATTTATAGGAATGGACGTTTCTGTGAGTTATTTCTCCCTTTATCCCTTTTGTAAATTGAGGTTACAGTTGCATTCACTCCCAATTTGTGGTTTGAAGGTGTTTTTTACTCAAAGTTCGTGGATTATAATTTATGGGAAATGATGCCATGATTCATCGCTATATAATGCCTACCCATGGATTACTAAGAATCAAACAACCCACCCACCTAAAATTTGAAGATGCATGCCTGAGATGGTTTGAAATTTTAAAATGAGAATTTGGAGAATCAAGATTAAGAGTTGATTTGTACCCCCCTCTTCATCAACTATTTGTATTTGTTGCAACCAAAGGTACCACAAACTCCATCCCAACTCATATTGGCCTTCCAGTGCTTCTTGGTAGTTCTCATCTCCATAGGATTGTCAAGTTATGTCTTTAGTTGATTAGGGGTCAAGAGGGCACAATGTTCATTAGTAAGTGAGCTAGGGTTTAGTTAGTCAATGTAGTTAATATGTTAAACCATGGAGAATATGATATATATATTCAATATGGTCAACATAGGTAACCACTTTCAACAAATGTCAACAACAGTTGATATGGCTAATAATGGTTAAGGGTTATTAAGATATTGAGATTGGTGGGTTAGGGGGTACTTGTTTAAGTCAGTAACGGGTTAGTTCATTGATCATGGGTAGGTGGATAGCTATGGAAGGTGTTTGATATTGATTGATAATTGGAATTAGTCAATATGATTCAATATGGATTAGGGGGTTATGGGTTAAGCCTTACTAGTCAACCATAGTCAATGATGATAAACCATGATTGAATATTTTCTACAATGGTCAATAAGGTCAACTACACTCAACAATGGTCCATATAATCAATGAAGGAGATTCATAGTTGATCAATTATTTTGGTCACTAGGTTAGGAAGCATGTGGGTGCTTAAATTATCAGGCCCTGTGATTAATAGATTAGTAGACTTTAAGTGGGCACAATGCTAGTGGGAAATCATGCTAGGGGTTGGTGGCTTAATAAGATTAATGTGTCGAACCATGGTGAATAAGGTCCATATATATCCAATAAGTTAAAAAAAGGTAAAAATTAGGAAATGGTGGTTGATATGCTTGATGATGGTCAAGGGTTATTTAGTTACTAAGATTAATGATTCACGGGGTTAGTTGATTAGGTGGTTAGTGGGTTATTTCATAGGTCAAAGGTAAGTGGGTAGTTGTAGTAGGTATGGATATTTCACTACTTATGCATCCAATATAAGAGAAATACATAAACATACAATAGGAAATACTCTTGAACAATAGAAATTGAGATCATATAAAAAACCATTTATCCCACATATATCTAAATAAAAATGCATGAAGATGTTCTAAAACTTCTACACAACAAAAAATACCCTTAAGGTAGGCCTCCAACATACAATAACAATGCAAGAATGATTTAAGACATTCCTTCCTCTTACATTCAATAAATATTTATAGAGATTGTTACTCTCTCTAGAAGATTCTAACTATGAGTATTTACATTAAACCTAGTTTCCACTAGATGAGGATATGTCCTTGCCTATTTAATGATTAAATTATGACTATAGATAAGAAAAAAATCCATATTTTTAATAACAATATATATGGAGCCATAGGTACATAATAATTTCAATATGGGATAGAGTCATGGGTTAGTGGGTTACTAGATAAACTATGGTCAATGATGGTCAACCATTATCTACTATGATCCACTATCGTCAATAAGGTTGATTGTAGTCAACGATGATTAGTATGGTCAAAGAGAGTGGAGGGTTGATGGGTTAGTGATGTATCTAGGTCATGAAGTTTATGGTTGATGTGATTTTCAGTGTATTTGGTTAAAGGATTAATAGAATATAAGTTGGCACAATATTAGTGGGAGAGTGGGATAGGGGTCAGTGGGCCAGCATGATAAAAATGGTGAACCATAGTGAATATGGTCTCTATAGTCAATATGTTCAACATTTAGGTAAACCAATGATGGTAAAAAACAAATTGATATGGTTGATGGTGGTCAAGGTTATTTAGTTACTAAGTTTAGTGGGTTGGGGGGTTAGTGGATTAGTGTTAGTTTTTATTCATATGAGATATGAGAGATATTCGATATATTATTACAATAATGAGTGTTCCATATATAGGGAACATAAGGTGACCATCCATGAAAGGATGCGTCCCTTGAATAATCAATAATTATTTACTATTATCATTTACTTATTATATACTATATTTAATAATCAATAATAATTATATTATTAATTATTATCTTTAGAGAATGTCTTCTTGATGTTTTCCAAACATCAACACTCCCTCTCAACGAGGGAGGCATTCTGAAACATCCCACTCTTGTCTTTGAAGTATACAAACATCACCCTAGACTCATGACACTTGTCTTTCAGTCTTGGGAGACATCTCTCTCTCACCTGAACCGAGGAGAAACTCCTTCTGCGTCTCTCCCTCTAAGCTAATTAACTCTCTCTAAGATTAGGCTTACTTTGGGTTCGCATGTAACATCATATAGCATATTGTGTATTTATCAGTCCTTGTCAAGTCACATGACTAGGACAAAGAACACAACAAGATATTTCACCACAGGCACACACCTATGAGTGAATGTCAACTTGACGCTAACTGACACATAGAAATCACTTCAAGCACCTCGAGTCCATATTATTCCTTGTCATGATCAAGGACTACGTATGGGCCTATTTATCACAAGTGCACCTTTGTGATAAATGTATCCTATCTCCCTTGGTCTGCAGCCCAATGTAGGAGAAGTTCTGCCCGATTTTGAAACATCAACACTCCCTCTTATCTAGGGAGCTATCTTTCTATAGTAGTACACAACTACTATCCAGAGACATGCAGTCTCCGCCAGTGGTACAAAACCACCATAGTAGTAAAATATTTGTCACACATGGCACTCCCAGGTGGACTTCTAGAGGCTACTCCCTCTAGGAACACTTAGGGTCAACTCCCCATAGTGTGAGACATCAAGGGTCAACTCCCTTGACATGTCCTCATGTTCTCTGAACATGGGATGATGGGATATAAGCCCAAATGCACTTATTCCTTCTCGGATATGTGTCCTCACAGATCAAGTCAACTCAATTCACAAAGGAGTACGATCTGAAAAAAGTTTGTCACACATGGCACTCCATGTGGACTTCTAGAGGCTACACCCTCTAGAAACACTAGGGTCAACTCCCATAGTGTATGACATCAAGGTTCAACTCCCTTGACATGTCCTCATGTTCTCTCCACATGGTGCATTGGGTTATATGCTCAACTGCACTTATTCCTTCTCAAATAACTATTCCACTTATCCCTTCTTGGCTAAGTGTCATCACAGATCAAATCAACTTAGTCACATAGGAGTACGATCTGGAGAATGTCTCATGAAGCTACAAACATCAACACTCCCTCTCAGTGATGGAGGCATTCTCTGTCATGCCAAGTCTATCACGGAAGTACTTAAACGTCATCCTAGTTTGGTAAAAACATCAACAACCTGCTCATCTGTAGGAAGGTACTGCACCAATACTTCCTTCCTTTGCACCATGTCTCAGATGAAATGGTACTTGATCTCAATGTGGTTCGATTTGTCATGAAACACTAGATTATCATATATCTTCACACAACTTTGGTTACCATAATGAATAATGGTGGAATCCAGCACATGTTCGGATAGATCTACAAGGAGCTTGTGAAGCCACACTGCTTCACAGATTGTCATACTTAATGCAATGTATTATTATTCTGTTGTGCTCAACGCCACATAAGTTCATTTCCTGCTACACCAGGAAACCATGAAAGATCCTGTTATCGCACAATTTGTAGTTTAGGTTGAATGGCTAAAGGATAAAGGTCAAACTGACGAAACAGGAACCTTCCCCACCCAATGTCACCACAATGGGGAGGTTCTTTCTATTTAGGGAGGTTAGCCCAAGGGAGACGTCCCCAGTAGCCTGGGGTTCTAAAGAGGCTGGGATATAAGATCAGAGTTAAAGTTTCCCCTTCATAGGTTACCACCAAAATCAGAAGGTCCGGCTAATCAGCCAATAATGAAGTATAGTCCCAAATGAGAACACCTGCCTGTAACAAAGAAACAATAGAGAAATATGTGTAGGCTATATACAAAGGGTTAGCACTTCATATGACCATCCGATATAATTTAAGCAATGTAAAGTAATAGATATCAATGAGATGAATGTTTTGTCAATTATCTATGGAAAGAGCATTAATTCATCAATAGCTATTAAGTCATATGACAAAGCCAACAATGTATTCAATCAACACTTCAATCAATAATTTTCTTTAGATCATCATTCAATTGCTTGTAAAAGTCAAAAAAAGCTTGCTGTGTCAGGAATAATTAACTATGACGTCAGCCTTAGTTAGGGTTAGGGTTAGTTAGTTAGGGTTTCAAGATTTAGGGTTTAAAGAGTTGTTTTGTACTAAATCTTTAATGTTGGAGATCAAATCAGTGCCTTAGGGTATATGGAGTTAAGAATAAGGGCACAAGGTCTCGAGAGGATGATAACTTAGAGACTAGAAGGTACGGTTCTATGGTGCTACAAAGGCAGGGCCCTAGAATCAAAACCCTAGGGGAAAGAGGCTCACTCCGGTGTTGCTTAAGCAAGGCCTCGTGCTCTTTCCTCCTTCTCTAAATAGACTTGGCAAAACGGCTATCTCAAAGCATAAATCTAAGGGAGAAAGTGTTGCAATGGCAAGGCTTTCAAACCCTAGGTGTAGGCAATCTAGGCCTAGGACGTCTCCTCTTTTCAACTTATAACTTCAACGCTAGCTCAGAAAAAGGAAGACAAATGTAGAAATGGCTAGGCTCTATCTTCTTTCTTCAATGGCTGAAAATTATTTCTCAACAAGGGGACATGTAACAATGACCTACTTGTGTGCTTGTTACCTAGGGTTTTAAATCAACAATACAATAAGTAAATGTAAGAAATTATACCTACAACCATTCATTTAAGAAGTTTTGCATGAAAATTCACTTACATGTCATGAAGAAAAGAACAAGCAAACCCTAGTTGTAAACCTTCCTTGAGAGAAATGCCATAAATGCCAAGAAAAATCCTCCTTCAAAAGTTGTGCCTCACTTTAAACACCAAAACTACCCTAGCAGGGCACAAAAATAAGATCTCCTAAGAGAAGGAGTTGTGTTATGTTCAAATGAGGGAAAAACATCCTCAATATATATCATCCAATGACCTTTGATTTGAAAATTAGGTCATTAAAATAGCCGACAAGGCTGACTACTAAAATCATACTATTTTTACATTAACTGCTAAGTAAAAGACATAAATGAGAAAAAAATGGGACGTCAAGCCCCTCTGAGGGAGACATTGGCCCTTTGTGGGGCTAGTCCAGCATCCAGAAGTCAGACGTTAGCCCTTTTAGGGCTCCTCCAAGCTGCCACACATGTCAGTAATCCATCAAGCTGCCACACGCTCAAGATGACATCCAAGTCTCCTGGGTGACACCATGTCCATCAAGAGGAAAACGTTCCATCTGAAGTGGGTCAACCCCCCTAGGCTGGGCTCAGCCAAAGTGTCTTGGGTGGAACGTCCTTCTTCTTCTTGTGTACAAAGGCTCATCATATCTCTGTCCCATCTCTACCCCTGATGGGGTCCCAACAACCATCTGATGGGCTCTTCAGCCCCATGGAGGTCCGAACTAATCATCTCCCCATGTGTACCAATCCACCGGTACCTATCCGTCGGGCATGGTCCTGCACATCAAAAACTTCACCCTCCATGGGATCATTAGTCCTTGGGATCATAGTAATGTCAATCATATTTCATCATTAATTTTATCAAATACATGCATAAGACCCCTATCATATCATCTAATAGCTCAAAGACATTACATTGATCTACTATACAAAGCTGAAGAAAAAGACAAGGTAACCTATTGGGTTGGCATTCATAAGAAGAGGAAAGTTCCCAAAGGATATCATTCAAGCCATGTAATACGAGGTGGTATGGTCTAAGGATGTCCAGACACAATGAAAACCAGGGGTAGGTATCATCTGTGGGTGCCTTTGTAGGAGGCGGGTTGTACCTGTCATGGATGTAGTTCTTTCCAAGCCCTTTATTGCCTTTATTCTTTCTTTTATTTATTACTTTTTCTTTCTTTTTTCTTCAAGGCCTGACCAGAGGACACTGCCTTGGCGTGGTGACCAGAGCTGACAGTGTTACCCACGAGTATTTTCATAGAAATGATAAGGCTGGCTCATGATGAGACCCCCTTTCCCTTGGCCATGCAACCAAGGGTCACTACCCTAGTGTGGTGACCAGATAATGGCAATGTCATACTGCTAGATACCTATGAACATAATGGGTCGGTTCATGATGAGACCTCCCATCCTCTTGGCTAGGTCTTGTTTTATTATTTTTCTTTGGGTCCTTCATGTTTCTTATCGAGAGGCTTTCTATTGCCTTCTTGGGGATCCCCGGGCGAGGCATCTCTAGGTTTTATTTCCTATGGCTTTTATCTTTTACCAACTGCTTTTACCTCCTGGGCCTTTAGCCCCTTCTTCCCACAGGATAAAGTGTAACCCCTCAAATAGGTCATCCTAATGCCTGGACTAGGGGAATGGGATATATGAATGGGAGATAAGATGTAAAATGATAATATGGTGGGAGCGGACAATGGCTCTTCAAATTCCCCTTGGTGGCTAACCAAAACCTATGGATACAAGCTTGCTAGGGCACCCTGTTAATTCCCTCAACCATGGTCAAGTGGGTTAGTGTAAGATCCAAGCAGTTTTCAGCAATGTAAGGAACCTGATGCATATATCTGAAAGTTATAATGATCAAACATGACACATACCATGATACCTGGACCAATTACCTCATGGAGCAAGAGTCTTCTCCGATGCAAGTCCAAGTCGATGGTGATGGATGTTGTTGCTGCTGACAGGACAAGTTTGATGAAGAAGAAGGAGGATGGGCCCTCTAGGGCCATGCTCAGGTCAATCCTTCTCTCAGTACTCCATGTCTAGGACTTGTGGGCCTCGAGACATGATCTCCTAGTTATCCCTAGAAATCGGGGATAACAGATCCCAAAGTAAAGCAACACCTAAAGGTGCTCTTTCTGTCCACTGCACTCCCTACCCTATCAAAGTCAATATATTTCTACCATATCATATCAATACTGGAAGTATATCTCAAACCATGTCGAACTATGCCTTGCAAGTATCTCAACACATGTTTCACAACAATCTAGTGTGTCTATCTCAGCTAACTTATAAACTGGCTAAGTGTTGTAACACACCCACCAAGGGGCTAGAAAATTTTCGGCCTTTTTCTTCTTTTCTCCGAGGAACGAAATTCCTCGAATCCCTATGGGGCCTAATACAGACCCTGCCATCCCTTATTCGTACTCATATGATCGACGGCTATGATCACAATCCTTATCGGAGAGGTGCTCATCGGCTTTCGCGATTCAGGAAATCGTGATGCATGCATTTCCATTTCTCTCTTGTCTTTCGAAGGGTTGAAACCCGAAACCAATCTAACCACTTAACAAGATTAACAACACCCTAGGTTAAGTTCGGGTACTCTACCCTTCGGGATTTCTCATACCGGAACTTCGGGAGGTGCAATGACAGGAGGACTTACCGTCAGGTATCTCGGGTGTCGAAACACCAAAACACCATATCTCGTCTGCACTATTATTATTTTAGGGTTTTTCACTTTGGGTTTTCGGGACTAGCAGGTACAAGAGGGCTTGCCAATAGGTATCTCGGGTACCGAATTACTAAAACCCCCAATATTATCCGTGCTAAGCCATTTCGACACTTCCCTTTTCGAGATTCCGCGAGTCGGATTTCGTATATTGGAACTTCATGATACAAGAGGCCGAAGCTTCACACTCCTCGACTACCTGAATTCCGAAAAGCCGATACACCCGCTCATCTGACCAAATTTGGGGTTTCGTAGTTCAGGATTTCGCAACTAGTGGGTACAATGGAACTTATCCTTGAATATCCTGGTTCTCGAAATACCAAACATCAATACTTACCCATGCTGGTCCAATTTGGGGTTTCGTGAATCGAAGTTTCGTGACATGCGTAGATAGGAGGTCTTGCACCTAGATCTTCCGGGAGCCGAAACTCTGAAATACAAACTCTTAAACCTATGCATCTATTTTGGGATTTCATATGTCAGAATTTCACGGGTCAGAGATTTGGGACTTGCGAGTACAAGGAACTTTCCTCTAGATATCCCGGGTACCGAAATGCAAGATACCAGATCTAATAAATATGCATAATAGAAATAAAATGCTAGGAATAGAAGAATAACAGTAATATAACCAGCATAATCATCCACAATAACACAAAAATAATATGAGAACAACAACTGAAATAACACTTTGATTCAAAAAGAAATGTTCACAGGCCTCTTTGAGGGGGCAACCTCCAGTCGAGCAACGCTTTGTTACAATAATCTCCAAGCTACGGTTTTCATACCCTCGGCCCTTATTTATACTAAATATGTCTATTAAGAGAAGCATCTAGAGGAAGGTCCTTCTAGAAGTGGAAGCTTCTATTAGGTCTTCTTACATCCGCCTTATTCTATTTTATTGAAAGGCCTTATTAATATTGACCTTTATTACATCCGAATACATTGATCTACCTATGTGCAGGTTAGGACCTTAACATGTCCACCCCCTTAAAAACAACCTTGTCCTCGAGGCTTGAGATGTGGAAAATACTGCAGAATGGTAGCTGGTTCCCAAGTGGTATCTGCTGGAGTCATATCTTTCCACTGTACTAGCACTTCCTTGATGGTTCTCTGACGTAGGCGACACTCACACTGGTCCAAAACTGCTTCTGGCTGTAGCCAAATGGATCCTTCTTCAGCTAACTCTGGAAGGTTGGTTTGAATTTGGCACCCAGTTCCAATCACCTTCTTCAAGCATGAAACATGAAAAACAGGATGTAACTTCGACTGACTGGGCAGAGCTAACTGATATGCGACTTCTCCCACACGCTTGAGAACTATGTAAGGGCCATAAAATTTGGGTGCTAGCTTCTGACAATGCTCGGCCTTGAGGGAAGTTTGCTTATATGGTTGCAGTCTCAAAAACACCTGATCCCCTTCTGCAAATTGACATTCAGAGTGACATTGATCTATTTGCTGCTTCATTCTATTATGTGCCATGACCAAGTTCTCTTTAAGGGTATGAAGGATATCCTCTCGGATTGTGAGTGTTTGGTCAACCGCCTGGACCTTCGAGGTACCCTGTAAGTATGAGAGAACTGAAGATGGCTTCTATCCATATACCGCTTCAAAAGGAGTCATGCGAGTGGTTGTATGGTATGTAGTGTTGTACCACCATTTGGCGAGGGGTAACCATTGAGCCCACTGGTGTTGTTTTTCAGAGGCAAAGCACCTCAGATATTTTTCCAAACAATTGTTGACAACTTTCGTTTGACCATCCATCTGGGGATGATAAGTTGAGCTGAGATGCAATTGTGTGCCTTGTAGCTTAAACAGTTCTTGCCAAAAATTGCTTGTGAAATTTGGGTCTCGATTAGAAACAATAGAGTGTGGCATGCCATGAAGCTTGAAGACCTGGTCCATGAAAATTTGAGCCACCATGGATGTAGTAAATGGGTGGTGAAGAGTGCAAAATTGAGCATACTTGGAAAGGCGATCCACCACCACCATTATGACTGATTTATTCCCCGATTTGGGTAAGCCTGTAATAAATTCCATAGAGATATCCTTCCAAATAGAAGGGGGAATCAGAAGCGGTTGGAGGGTGCCTGGAGATTTGACTGTTTCTCCCTTGTTGCGTTGACACACCTCACATTCAGCGACAAACTTACAGATGTCCTGTTTCATACCATCCCAGAAAAAAGAACGTTTGAATTGGTCATATGTTTTGGTGAACTCTGAGTGCCTCGTTGTGGGTGTAGCATGAAACTTAGAAAGTACCGTGGAATTGAGCTTGGATTGTTTACTTAAATACAAGCGGCCTTTGTATCGAAGCTCATCCTAGAGCCAAGAGTACCCTGGGGGAGCCGGAGCCTTGTTCTGCAGTTGTTGGATTAGATGCGAACTTTTGGGATCTTGAAGCCATTCCTGATGCACAGCTTGGAGCCAATCGGGTACAATGAAGGAAAGAGAAAAAAGGGATCCTTCATCTTCATATTTCTAGGACAGTTCATCCGCCACAACATTGTCTTTGCCCTTCTTGTAAATGATCTCATAATCATATCCAAAGAGCTTAGTCACCCATTTTTGTTGCTCCTGGGAGAAAATGCATTGTTCCATAAAGTACTTGAGGCTTTGATGGTTGGTCTTAATTTGGAAGCGTTGCCCAAGAGATAAGGATGCCACAACTCAACGGCATGCAAAATCGCCAGCATTTCTTTTTCATAAATGGGTTTGCCCAGATTCCTTTCAGACAGTTTCTTGCTGGTGAAGGCCAAAGGTCGACCCTCTTGCATAAGGACAACGTCAATTCCTTTCCCTGAGGCATCACATTCCAACACAAAGGTCTTTGTGAAATAGGGAAGGGCCAGAACCAGAGTGGTGCACACGGCCGTCTTCAAGGTTTGAAAATCTTGAGCAGCTGCTGGAGTCCAAGTGAAAGAGTTATTTTTTAGGAGAGCCGTGAGAGGTGTTGCAATCTTTCTGTAGTTCTTAATGAACTTGCGATAATACCCTGTTAGGCCCAAAAATCCATGCAAGCTTTTGAGAGTCTTTGGGTGCAGCCAGTCTTGCATAGATTCAATCTTTTTCAGGTCCACCCTAACGCCATCCTTTCCCACCAGATGACCCAACTATTCTAATTCTGAGGCACCAAAAGCACATTTGGACTATTTCAGGAAAAGTTGGTGCTGAGAGAGTAGGCGGAGAACTTGATCCACATGAATAAGATGGTATGTCCAAGTTTTTCTATAGATGAGTATATCATCAAAGAAAACTAAGACAAAATGACGGAGAAAAGGGTGGAAGACATGGTTCATGAGGCTCTGGAAGGTGGAGGGGGTGTTACACAAGCCAAAGGGTGCGACCAAAAACTCATAGTGGCCCTCATGAGTGCGAAAGGCGGTCTTGGGAATGTCGGCCTCTTTCATACGTATCTGGTGATAGCCCGAGCAAAGATCAAGTTTGATAAAGAATTGGGCGCCACTCAATTCATCTAGGAGGTCATCAATGAAAGGAATGAGAAATTTGTCTTTGATGGTCAGTTTGTTGAGAGCACAGAAGTCAGGACACATTCTCCAAGAACCTTCTTTCTTTAGTACCATGACGACCGGAGACGAGTAAGGGCTCATACTAGGATGGATGATGCCTGCAGTAAGGAGTTCCCAGACCATTTTTTCAATTTCATTTTTTTGTGCAAAGGGGTGGCGATATGGACGGATATTGGGGGGAAGGCTTCCTGGGACAAGGGGAATGGAATGTTCATGAACACCGTGGGAAGGAGGGAGTCCTTGGGAAGTGGAAAATATCGTTTGATGTTTAGAAAGGAGGGCTTGGAGGTCTTGGGGCACTGGGGGTGTCTCTGTGGCTTGTATGGCGTGGAGTTGGGAAATGACACCAGAATGACCTTTTTTGAGTAGTTTTTCCATGCAATGAGAACTGATGACCTCAGGTGAACCAGTAGTGATGCCTTGGAATTTATATCGGTGGCCTCCTTGGTCGAATTGCATGGTTAATTTCTGAAAATCCATGAGAATGGGACCCAAAGTCCTTAGCCAGTCTGCACCCAACACAATGTCGCAACCGCCCATGTCAATAGAAAACATATAGGATTTTAGGTGGTAGTCACTGATTTGGAGATACACATTTTCATAGCGCCCACCACATTTCATAGAACCACCATTGGCAATCATGATTTGGAAATTGTTGACAACATGGATGTAGCAATGGGTTTCTTGGGCATTGTGGCGATGAATAAAACTGTGGGTGCGATGAATAAAATTGTGGGTGCTACCACTATCAACCAGAATGATGACCTTTCGATGCTTGATGTAATTGATTAACTTGAGGGTTTGGGGGGCAGAGAAGCCGGTGAGAGCATTGAGGGAAATGATCGATTCCACTTTAGGAGGGTCGGAGGGAGGGTTTATGTCAGTGATTTCTGGTGACTCGGGCACAAGGGGAGTGTCAACATCCTCTTCCGGAATATCCTCAGAGATGGACATAAAAATATTTTGTTCCTTACATTTGTGGCCTGGGAAATATTTTTCATCACAATTATAACAGAGGCCTTTGAGTTGGCGTTCAACCATTTCAGCCCTGGTCAATTTTTGGATCTTTAATGGGGTGGAGGGAGTAGTGGGATTTATTGGTTTAGGGCAAGGGATAAAGGAAGGCTTACGGTTTTGAGAGGAAACAATTTGTTGTGCTTCTTTAGCTTGTTTAGTAGCCTCCACCCAAGTCATAGGTCGAGCCATGAGGACATGGGCCCGAATCTCCTCCTTGAGGCCACTGATAAAACACTCTCGAAAGAAAGCATCATTCATGCCCTCTGTTCGAAAAGCCAGGCGCTCAAATGCATCTATGAAGTCTTCTATTGTTCCTGATTTCTTCAATTTTGTCAAACGGCCCAAATGGTTGGTGTCAGTTTCAAAGTATTCATAAAGCTCAGTCACAAATTGGGTCCAAGAAATATACCCTTGATGGGAAGTTTTTCTCCAT
>ML790287.1:509971-526091 GCA_009831015.1 Picea engelmannii | reverse complement strand
AGAAACATAGGTAAATGTTGATCATGCTAAGTCATCTTGGACCATACTTGATATATCGAGGTTCCATCATGGAACCAATGTCTCAGGAAGCTGAAAAACATCAACACTCCCTCTGGAGTTGGAGGTGACTCATCCTCTGTCTCTGCTCCCTGTAACACTGAAGGTATCTCTTCCTCCTTCTATGGAGGTAACTAAATCTCTTCTCCCTCTGGATGTAGTAACGCCTCACTCTGTGGGAGTGCCTCTACATATACTAGAATTGCTTCCATGCCTACTTCATCAACATCTCATGGATCGACTCATGTATTCAGACTGCTACACCTGCTCCCTTTAAGTCTGATAATGTGTTTTCCTCCTCTGTTGGATCTACCATAGTTGTGCTACAGTCAGTCTTGACTCACTGTATCCAGAATCATTGAAACTATCTCTGTTATCTGGCATGGTCCCATCCTAGGAGGTACATTGCTCCTAGAGACTTCTTGTCTCTGAGCATCATGTCTGGCAATGTCTCTCCTTGATATCATGTTGGAAGGTCTTTAACTATATCCATGCAAATATTTTATCCAGTGGGATTCTAAATGGCTCATCTTTGTCCATAAAGAGATTAATATTTTCTTTGGAAAAGTGGAAGCTATGAATAAGGATGTGTTGCATCCTCATAACGTCGTTCACACATCCATGAACTTCATTTTGAGTATTGGAATAATTACATCCCACCAAGACAACGTATTTCTTGTTGTCATTGTTGCCCATGCTTTTAACCCTTTCACGACTCGAAACTTTATAAACTGAAGGAAGCATTAAACATTATGATCCTTAGGGTGTTCTCTTGGACAACGACATCTTTTTAAAAATGTTATATTACTATCAGTGACGTGATGGATAAGCAGATGAGACAACCACGCAAGCGCAGAATGACATGTGTGTCTGAATCGCCTTCCACATTGATTCGGTTAAACACATCTCAGAAGAGTCGTTCTTTGTTTGGAATGGATCTGTGCCTGCCATCCAGGCTCCCATCATTGCGTAAGTAAAAAGAAAAAATTAAACGGACTTCCTCAATGCGAAGGAAACAGTTCTGAAAAAAAAATGGGCTTCTTCAATTACGTATTGTGTAATGCACGAGTTTGTGTTTCCTTGTAATTGTCTGCATAAGTTGCGTTGCCCAACAAGAAAGAAAAAATCTACCCGAGTTTCAAATACAAGAGTGGCATGTTGCAGAATGTCTCTCTCGTTGAGAGGGAGTGTTGATGTTTGAACAACATCAGGGAGACATTCTCTAAAGATAATAATTAATAATATAATTATTATTGATTATTAAATATAGTATATAATAAGTAAATGATAATAATAAATAGTTATTGATTATCCAAGGTACACATCCTTTCATGGATGGTCACCTTATGTTCCATATATATGGAACACTCATCATTGTAATAATATATCGATCATATCTCATATAAGGAAAACCAACAATTAGGTGGCTGATGAATTAACAAAATATAAGTGAGAATGATGTTAGTGGGAGAGTGAGCTATGGTTCAAAGGTCAATGCAGTAAATATGGTGAGCCATAGTCAATATGGTTAACAAATGTAAGCCATTGATGGTAAAAAATGGTTTATATGGTTAATGGTGGTCAAGGGTTATTAACTTACTGAGATTAATAGGTCGATGGTTTAATGGGTTAGTTTGTGGATTAGGGGTAGGTTGCTAGTTTTGGTAGGTGAATTATGTTGACTAATAATTGACATTAGTTAGAATTTGTTAATAGAGGTTAGGGGGTTATGGGTCAATGGTTATTAGATCAAATGGTGGTCCACAGTGAATTGCTATGGTCCACCATGGTGAATAAGTTTAATTGTGGCCAACAATGGTTTATGTGGTGAATGAAGGCAAAGGCTTGATGACTCAAGGGATTCACTTGGTTCAGATACTTGTGCATGATGAGACTATTGGGATAGACAATTAATGGTTTGATGGAATATAAGTTGGCATGAAGTTAACAAAGATTGGTCTCGAGATCATTTAGTTAATGCAATTACATGGTGAACCATGGGGAATATGGTATATACAATCATATGATTAATAGAGGTCAACCATGGTCAATGGAGGTGAATGATGGTTGATATGTTTGATGATGGTCAAGGGATATTGATCCATTGAGATTAGAAAGTCAATGGGTTAGTGAATTAAGTTGATAATGGGTTAGTTCATAGGTCAAGGGTAAGTGGCTAGTTGTGGAAAATGATAGATGTTGACCAATATTCAACATTAGTCATCCTAGGTCAATGTGGATTAATAGGTTATCGGTCAATGGTTTACTAAATCAACCATCATCAATGATGGTCAATGATGATATCCTATGGTCCACCATGGTTAATAAGGTTGACTGTGGTCAATGATGGTCCATATGGTTAAGGAGGATAGAGGGTTGAGGAATTAATGGTGTCACTAAGTTAAGAATTTTAGGTGATGGATTATCATGCTATGTGGTTAGAAGATAAGTGGAACATAAGTGGGAATGACATTAGTGGCGAAGCAGGCCAATGGTTAATATGGTGAATATGGTCTATATAGTCAATATGGTAAACAAAGGTCAACTATGGGCAATGACAATTGATATGGTTGATGATGGTCAAGGGTTATTTAGTTACTAAGATTAGTTGATCATACAGGGGTTTCACCTTATTGACCAATATATTATCATGTTCATTCATATAGGGGGGTTTTTAAATTGTGAAAAATAGAGTAAATGTATTGTAAATAATCAAGGCGGGATGCAAGGAACATGAGTGTTTATAGGTATTGTGGGTACAAAAGGGGTATATAGTAAAAATAGGGGTTTTTTATTGAAAATATCTAGTGGCAGGGGGTTGAACAAAAGGATTTTGGAAGGTATTTATCTATATCAAGTGAAAGTAGAGGTATTCTTTAATATCCCGTGAACGTGTATGCTATGTCATAGGTTCACTAGGTGGAGACCCCATGGTTGATCATTGCATGGGGGATAGAGGATTAGATAGTTAATGGGTTGCTCATGTGTAAGGGATAGGTAGGTAGTTGTACCAAGTGGTTAATGTTCATTAATGGTCAACATTAGTCACCATAGATCAATATGAGTTAGGAGGTTATGTTTCAATGAGTTACTATATCGGCCATGGTCAACGATGGTTAATATTGATCGATTACATTCCACCATGGTTAATTAGGCCAACCATGGCCAATGGTGGTCAAAAGTAATCAATGTGGTTAATATTTAATGAACATGGAGGGGTAATGGGTTAACGGGGTCACTATGTTAGGATAATTGCAGGTGATAGCATTATTAGGCTATGTGTTCAATGGATTAGTGGAATATACGTTGGGACAATGTTTGTGGGTTGGTTCAATGCAATTAAATATTTTTAATGAACATGGAGGGGTAATGTGTTAATGGGGTCACTATGTTAGGAGGCTTGCAGGTGATAATATTATTAGGCTATGTGTTCAATGGATTAGTGGAATATATGTTGGGACATTGTTAGTGGGATAGTTTAATGCAATTAAATTACATTGGTGAAGTGTGGTGAATATAACATGGCTCAAATAAGGTCAACCATGGTCAACAACAATGATTGTGGTATGGGTCACAAGGGTCAAGGGGTATATCGGTGTAATATTGGTTAAGGGGTATACCGGTGTAATATTGGTTAGGGGTGATTGTATGAGAGATCACAAGGGTTAGGAGTTATAATGTGTATGAGGTCACAATGGTAGGGGTTAGTAGGATTAGACTTGTGTCCTTGTTCAGAATAGTCAAGGGGTGATTACGTTGCGTTGAGAGTCATATGGGTTAGTAGGATTATACAAGTGTCCTTGTTCATAATAGTTATAATACAACCAATAAATAGTAAATAATTTTGACTATGGCATGAGGAGCAAAGGATTTGAACCTTTGTGGGAGTAGTAGCACTATTGCTACTTCACCAACCAACCAAGTGCCCATTAACAATATTTCTACTATTACTCATTATTTATTGTGGGTTATTTACATAGAAAATTTCAAGGATGGAAATTTATCTTAAAGTGTAGAAACCTCCGTGAATCTTACTAGTCCTTCATATGCAAACTATGAAATGTTAGACAATTTTTTTGTAAAAATATTCAAATTTCTAAAGATCTTATATAGTTTGTATAAAATTTTGGTGACTTTTAAGGTAAAATAATTTTATCCTATAGAATTTGGGTGAATCATTTTTAGAAAAAAAAGGAAATTGGCAAATGTTTTTTCAGAAAAAAGCATGGATAATTAGCCCACGGGGGAAATTCAGCCCCTAGTGTAAGTTTATTTGGTGTTAACATAAGACTCAACAACATTTTGAGCTTATGGTTATTACTTTTTCCCATAAATATTCATATTTGATTGTTATGATAGACATTATGATAGAATCTATGTCAATCACTATAAAAAACATTTCTTACGAATTTTATAATGTCTAATGTTAAGACCATTAGTCACATAATTGACCATTTTGATGGGATTGACCATTTTGATGGGGTTTCCGAGTAGAGATATCTACTACATATTTTTTTAGTGGTAAATCATTAAAAATCTTGTTGTGAGAGTTGCATCTAATTTTAAAAGTATATGTATAAATGTTTTTTGGATTGACTCAATTTTATTTCAAGTTTCATGATGTGAGCCCCAATTTCACCACCATATACAACAACTGCCTAATAATCGAAGTGTTGAAAATGATTTTTTTTTTATCCCAAAGCTATCAAAGTTCAACATTTCTAGATTTGTTTTCAAGACCAAAGAAGCATTCCAACCACCATTTATTTTCTTCCGGTTATTTTTTATAGAGTTGGTTATAAATCTTCACTACAAAACAATGCATTTTTGTTTGAATAAGACATGGGTTCTTCTTAACACTATACTTCTAGTTTAAATGGTAATTGAAGTCAATGCCCAAGTATTTGTAAGATTTTATCACTTTGATTGTGCTATCACCATATAAAATTGGAGGATACTTTTTTTTCATAAATTCAAAGATCAAAAACTTGATTTTTCAATATTAATAAATTTGGAGATTTAATGGAGAACTTTGAGTTGCATGTGAAAATCACTCATAATTTTTACAAGAGGAGCAATATTATGGTGGTATAAGATAAGAATGGCAATAAGTTGAACAATATTGATACCAATGTACTCCTCTTTAGAGTATTTCAATAGGTCAAATTAGATGAGAGAAATAACAACTCATAAGTTGAACCATAGTTTCATAATTCCTCAATGTGTATAATAGTAAATAGTTAAATTAAAAAAAAATTGCTTTCTTAAAAGACTTGGTTAATGTTGATCACCCAAGTTTTATCAAAAAGGAGAATAATAGGTAGGAATTGATGACAACTACTCCATAACAACTAAGCAATTAAATAAAAAAATATTAATATTTTTTAAAGTCTTTTTTTAATTTTTATTTTAAATTTTTGGGGGGCGTAAGAGGTTAAATTGTAATCAAGGTAGTATCTAATTTTATGTATGGAATTAAAGTAAGTTAGATTCTATTAGAAAGTACACAAATCTAGTAAAGGTATTCTAGAGGATGACCATAAGGGAAATTGACTTTCAAGAAGATACTATCTAAGTTGACACTATCTTTTGGCATCTTAGAGTAAGACCTAAAATTGTTTCCTATTAACTAAGAGATTGTCTTGGGTATATTTCAAGTGGCTTGGATATATTTGAATAAGAATAATGACTAAATCATATTCATAAATAGCAAATAATAATAACCATCCTCACTACCAATGAACAACTAAATTATATTAAATTTCACTTAAAAAATACTTATTTTAAATACTCAATACTTTTAAAAAATAAAATATTGTAAAACACCTTATAAAAAAAAGTATAATATTCCATCAAAATAAGCCCACCAACCAACCACTAGCAAACTTAAGGCATTTGAATCATATTTAAATGTTATGCTTTAACTCATCCACATCATTTAAAAAATCACAGCATTCTTTACCAAAGCACCAAAATATATGATTAAATTTCCCCAAAATCCTTAAACCTTTATGAACATTAAGTTGTACATTGTGATATTGTACATTGTAATCACAGCCTTCTTTACCAAAGCACCAAAATATATGATTAAATTTCCCCAAAACCCTCAAACCTTTATGAACATTAAGTTATTAAGTTGTACATTGTATTGGTTAAAGTGAAAAAAAATCCACAACACTCAAACTTTAGTGGGCATATTGAAGCCGTACAAAAACAAGTGATACAAGTGATTAGTAGTAATTTTGTTTGGTGAATATTTTGGAATTGACATTATTTTATTTATTTTATGAAATGATTTTTTTTTCTTAGAATTTGGCTATATAAATTTATATGAAAATATTACTTTTTGTTATTTAAAATTCATTTTTAAATATAGAAATTAATTCAACATGTTAAAAAATTCATTTGACGTTTTTTACGTTTTCTTCTATGTTTTGACATTTTAAAAATATACTCGAGTTTCACGCTACGCGATTTTTAATACTATATTCATATATCTGAGAGTTTTAAGGTCAAAATAACCATGAAAATAAATTTTGCCGTCAAAATTTCCAACCTTCCTTGTGGCTACTCGCTAATGAACGCCGCGATTCATTATTAAAATTATATTTGACTTGACCATATTTCTGGTCTCCGTACATTACCCTTTGCCTCGGTTCATCTCTTCATTTATTTATTTATTCACGTCGACGGATTTAGGAGTGAGAGAGCTGCGGCCGGCTTATAAAACAGTTTCGCCACCAGAGTGGTTGTTCAGCCTTTTTGTATCCTCTTGCTCAGTTTGTAACAGAAAGGCCCTTAATGGCTCCCACAGACAGAAATCGTAGCAGTAGCGTGGCGGATGTGAATGATGTGAAGGAAGTGAATTACAGGGGTGTGAGAAAGAGGTCGTCGGGTCGATACGGGGCAGAAATCACTGATCCCTCCATTAAAAGACGCAGGTGGCTGGGTACCTTCGACACGGCCGAGGAGGCAGCGAGAGCATATGACAATGCMGCCAGAAATYTGATAGGAGACCAAGCCAAAACYAACTTCCCAKCTCCCTCCCTCCATCTCCAGAGATGCACCACCGCCGCCACTACCAGACKGCAGACCCCKCCACTTCCCTCTCCACCTGCTAATCATGGCAACATCAAGAATAAGCTGTCTGCTAATATCTCTAAACCCCAAGTAAAGCCCCGGACGCAAAGAGTGAGTGATCACAGCACGAGTCCGTCCGSTACTAGTGTTACTATTCCCAATCTCATTCCCAACAATCCTGTAGACTACGCTATCCTTCTGCAGCAACAGGCGCCGTCGATGTCGATGCGGATGCCGTTGTGGTGGGAAATTGCGGGGTCTCAGGTGATAAAGAAACCCAATGGCCATGAACGGGTGGGAGTGGGTGCAGTGAAGAATATACTTCCTACAGCCAACTTGCAGAGTAATGTCTGTGATTCATCTTCCTCCTCAGAAGTAGTAGACATACAGCTCTCTCCTCCTGATCCTCCTACAAACGAAAGAGCGGCGCCTAGGTCATTCGATCTGAATCTTCCACCACCAGGGGAAGAAGATGACGGGGATGAGCGTTCACCCTCTCTTACTCCCTCTTGGATTGGATTTTCACGACAGTATTGTGTGTTTAGCATGAACAAGAAGATTGATTAATTGGTATGAACTTATACGGATGAGTTCTACTTGTGACCTATTTTTTGCTGTTTGTTATTTGTGACTTATTTTTATTAGATTTTAAGTTCTTCTCTTAGGGTGTTTGTTATTTGTGACTTATTTTTATTAGATTTTAAGTTCTTCTCTTAGGGTTTTAGATTTTAAGAGAGAACTGCTTCATGTTACAGTGTTTATTCATTATTCATTCCAGTTAATTTTGCAAGATTCAACTTGTTTTCTGATTTATTCATTTAAGTTTATTATGTAAAATTCAAAAGTTTACCTATTCATTTAAGTTTAAGTTTTCTGTAAAATTTATTGAGTAGATTTGAGTTAATTTTGCAAGATTCAACTTGTTTTCTGATTTATTCATTTAAGTTTATTATGTAAAATTCAAAAGTTTACCAATTCATTTAAGTTTAAGTTTTCTGTGAAATTTATTGAGTAGATTTGAGTAAATTTTTTTAAGTTTTTTGTAAAACCATTATTTAAGCAAATTTAATATAATAGGAAAAATTGTTATTTTTAATTTAAAACCCAAATCAAATTATGAACGTCATAGTTTGTTGGATTCATTGTTTTCATAGTTCCTTTAGTTTATGTTTTTTTTTTTTTTAAATTTTGTTTTGTAATTTTATTTACCTTAGTCTAAACCTTCTATATTTTGGCTTTTTTTCAGGGATATTATCGGTTTAATTTTTCTGGAAATCTGGTGAGAAATTGTTTGATATACAGATTTGAATGGTTAAGTCTGTATAATCCTAGTGTTTGAAGGGTTTTTCAACACTCAGAATCCATTTATACATTCAGAAATGCAATTTAAACAACAAAAAGTTGTGATTTTGTCCAAATTTATATACCTAAATTCTAGTAAAAAAATGCCAAAACTTAAAATGTTTATACAAAGCATATTTCCATGTCTTTTTCTTTTTTGTCTTTTTGTTATTTCTGATTTTCTTCTCCATGTATCTTAGATTTTAACAAGAATATGCTTCATGTTATAGTGTTTATTCATTTAAATTTATTTTGCAAAATTCAACTTGTTTATTAATATATTCATTCATTTAAGTTTTTTAAAACTCATTTAAAACTTTAATCAAATTATCTTTAATTTTTGGGCAAAACTCAATGACTGAACAACTTGTACAGATCTATTGTAATAAAAAACTCTAAATTCATTTATTTAAGTTTTCTATAAAACTCTATAAATAGTTATTAGTTAATTTAAAATTCTAATCAAATTATTTTTAATTTTCTTGCAAAACTCAATGAATAAATTGTACAGATTTATTATAATAGAAAAAAATAATTGTTATTTATGTTAAAACCTAATCAAATTATATTTATGAATTCCCTAGTTTGTTGGATTCATTGTGTCCATAATTATTTTAAACTAATAACAAACAAACTTCATATAATTGTGTTCTTGTACTTTTTCTTATGTGTTAAACTATACACTATCATTTTCTTTATGAGTTTAAATTTATATTGTTTATGTTGATTTTTCTGGAGTGTAAGTAAATAACTTTTTAAAATAATTTTGTAATTATATATATATATATATATATATATATAATTTTGAAAAAAGAGTTTTTAGTTTCAAAATAGCAATGGTATTTTATGTATTTTTTTTAGTTATAAAAAACTAATTTTTAATAGCAAGGAATTAATGAAAAGATAGAGAATTGTTTTTCATTATTAATAGTTATTAGTAATGGATAAAGTTGGAAATCCACTAAAATTATTTATGTTAGATTTTTTTTAATATTTAAATAATAAAGAGAAGTAAATAATATTTTATATAATATTTATAATTAGATATTTGTTATATATATAATTATTTATTTTGGAGGAAGAGTTTAATGAAAAATAGTTCTTACTACTAAATGATTAATAATAATGTATGTATTTTTTTATGGTTTTATAAAGTTTTAAATCTTAATTTTAATAATAAGGAGATCAATAAAAGGTGTACTGTCAATGTTTTATTCAATATGAATTACTTGTAAGGTTGAATTACACTTACTTGTTATGGAGTTGTAGAATTTTTAATTATTTATCTTTAAATTAGTTAATAAATAGTTCTTTTATGAGGAGCTAATCAAATTATATATTTAAATTTGTTTTCAATTTGTTATTATGAATACTTGCAATCTATTAAGCTAAATAAAATACTTAATATACATCAAACTAGAAAAGAAATACTTAATAACTACAAAAGTAATTTAAAATCTAAAAATAAAAATTATAATTAAACAATAAAACTTATTTATAATTTTCATGTCATATATGATATTTTTCATGGTTAACTATATATATCATATATAACTTATTTATTCATGTCATATCTACCATGTAATTTATTCAAAATATTGTACTTTTCTTTCACTTAACTATTTTCATCTAAAAAATAATGGAAAAAAGAAAAATAAAAATTATAATTAACTAGTGAAATTTATCTATAATCTTCTTGTCATAAATAATATTTTTCATAGTTAACTATAAGATGTAATTTACCTATTTAAAATATTGCATTTTTTTCATTTAATTATTTTTATCTATAAAGAGAATTTAGTTTTTAATCTAAAAAAATGAAATCAACATTGAACTAAGATAATAATATGTCATTTTCATCTAAAATCAAAATATTATTGAGTTTGTTGATATTTTATATAAAATGGTTTATGATAATGTTTGAGTTTCAACATATTTTATGATTATATTAATTGGGTTATTTATAAAACTAGTATTTTTTGTATTCTCATACTAATTAATTAAGTAAATGATAATTATGTACTAGCCTATTAATATACTCGTTAATTAATTCTTATTTTAAGTATCAATTTTAAGTTAGTTTAAAAAGGTTGAAATTTTATAAATCATCTTTTCAATTGGTCTTTTTATTTAGCTTTATTTTTATTTAAATGATCTTTTCATTTTAACTTTTTTCATCTTTTCAGGAGTTTATTGAAAATCCATAAATTTATATATGAAAACAATTATATACATTAATAACAATTTACTAAAGATAAATAGTTTTATAGCTTTGAATCTATGATCAAGTGGTTGTGCTATGATAAACCAATTGCAAACTTATATCAAACTCTTAGGTTATCATGGAACCATTGCAAAACTCAAGTTGGCTTAGCTTAACTAGCTTAAAAACATAAAAGTTATGAATAAAAGAGTAGATTATTTCTAAAGCCTTAGCTAAGAGGCACTCATGTTAAATATCCTCGTCTTCATTGTTAAACTCATGGCATACCATGAAACTTAACCTAATTTTATATGAGTGTGTAAATAAAATCTATGAACTTATATCTATTCTCAATCATAATCCAAAATATTCTTGTGTTTTCTACTTATCTATTCCATTGGTGGAGAGGAAGTATTTCCATCACTAAAAAGGAAAGAGGAAGGAGGGGAGAAGAGGACTTATTTTAAAATCCAAGGGACTATAACTAACATTGAATATGTAGATTAACAATATTTTTTTTAATTAAAATATTATTATTATTATTTATATGGAATAGTAGTGATAGGATGATGATGGCTATTCTCTGTTAAGATCAAATTTGGTTTATTGGACCTTAAGAAAGGTAACTCTATGCACATGCTTTAAGAATATCTCTACTTGGTAATGCATACTATGTTTGGGAAAGAGCTCGAGGGTGACTTGTGGACTTATCATATGGAATTGACAAATATGTTGCAATATCTCTCCCAACCCTGATTGGTTGAAAGCTTCCACTATCTTTGAAATGGGCACAAATTGATAATCTTTCGTCTTATTTGCCCAATATTACTCCTAATATTTACGCGATGTCACCTCTCGTAGGAAATCCTTAATGCCTTTACGGGGTGGTAATACAAATCCCAAAGACTCGAAGATCTCTAGCACCCTTTCACAAGGGCCTTGATAAACAATATGTCCTTCACATAAAAGCATTGTATCATCAAATAGTTCAAACAACTCGGGTGTAGGTTGCAATAGAACCAAGAAACATAGTGAATGTCTTTATTGTAATTTAGGGCACAGGGAGGTGGATCTCATGGAATGATGGTTATTTATTTGTTACCATGAGTTCCTACTCGCCGTGCTTGGTGTGATCTTCGAGGTGACTAAATGAAACTCATTCCAGTTTCAATTTGAAAGTGTAAATTAAAGGTGGGAGGATTTATGAGATGTTTTAGTAGTATCTATGATAGGACATTAGAAACGGTGTGTCTTATATTGGGAGTGTTACAAAACTAGAGAAGTCTTTAGATGTAAAAATCCAAGTCAAGGAGAAAGAAAAAAATACATATCCAATTGACCTCACAACTCATAAATATGCAAAACTAGTGGAAGCAAGAATATCTTCAAATGTCGAAGCACGAACGATGGAAAATCTAAATGGAAGAAAGGATATCTTCAAATGTCGAAGCATAAACGATGGAAAAGTGTCTTTACTAAGAAAAAGTTAGTGATCACCAAAACGATAGAAGTGTATGAAGAAGACATAGTACCGAAAGTGAATTTAGAAAAAAATACAAGTATGATAAGGAAAATTGTGCTACAATGGCACCTTATCAACATCTAAATCACAAGAGTCAATACTTTAATCATTCTATATTTCAGCATTGCTCATAACAAGGACAATATTCAAACTACATTTCAAAGAATATTAATTCCAATACAATTTGATCTCAAAATAAAAAGTCATATTGGGAATCACAATACAACAAGATCATCTTGGGAACCCCCAGAAACACAAAGCTACACAAAGGATCAAATTAGGGTGGTCAAACCCTTTCAATATTCAACAATTTTTCTCAACTCTTCAAAGTTTATATTGTCTTGTGTCTTCAACCTCAAAATTGAAAAATTCTAATAAGTATTATAGGCCAAAATGAAGACGCATCATTTTTCATAAAATGATTTGAGGACAAAGCATCCTTGAAGGGATAGGCAATTTAATGAACATAAATAAATAAATAAACATTGAATAAATAATGATAATAAACGAAGTGACACATCCTAGCTAAAGCTCATAACCCTTCATCATAACCTTTCACTTTGTGACCTGTCAATGTGTATATATATATTGTCACATAGGTCATTGTATTATTCATATCATTCTATCACACGCTATTTATTGTATTATTGTCTTCTTCTTTCCTGTAACAAACCCTATAGTAGTAATTGTTCTAGTGATCTTGTCATATTTGTTGGTTAGTTATTATGCACCTTATGAGGATTATTAGGATATGATGTTTTGGACTCATTGTCCCCTTGTTGAATACTTTGGTTAATGATTGGTTATGTTGAACATTGAGACTTACATGGTTTCTTAGTAATTATTATTCCATGAGGAGATTTTCCTTAATGACAATTATTGAGTATTGGTATTACTTGATGATGGAATATGGTGAATGCTTTCCTTAATAATACAGTTAAGTACTTATGTTACTTATTGACTACTTATGTTTAACGGTGAATAGAAAATGCATGCATTACATTGGATGTATTTTATCTTATTGTGAGTTTCCATCCATGATGATTATGATGATTCCCATATTATTGGAAAAAGGCTAACCTTTTATAGGATTGAAGCATTGATGAAGATGCAAGAATAACATCCAAGGGAAAGGGGGCTTATGTTAAATTATGGTGACCAACCCAATTCTCACACCTAGTAAGCTAGGAAAGGGAAAATTCCCTCAAGAATGCTTCCTAAAGTAAACTATAGTAAAAATCCTAAAAGGGGAAAGATGTAATTCACCTTTTACCCACTTTTTAAAACTTGTAATTCTTCTCCCTAATCCTAATTTCACCCCATGTGTGATCTAGTAGGGGGAAATGGGAAGACCAAGAGGCATTCTAGGGAGGGATTTGTTATGCTAGAGAGATTATAAAAAAAATATACTGCCTTATGTGAGGGAGTTGGTTTTTGTTGCATCATCGAGGATTTCTTCCTTGAGTAAGAGATTTGTCTTGATTATGAATTTGAGGGAGTATCTTGGTAGCTTATCTAGACTAGTTTTTGTGGGCAGATGTGGTTGGGAGTGCCCCTAACCGACTGGAAGTACTGATGCTTATTTGTGTCTATAAATTATTAATTTTGGTCCCTTGGTATTCCACTTCCATGTATGATACTTTCCTAAATAGGGGCATTAATAGGGGTTTAAGGTGGTAGTAAGATCCTTGCATAGGGAGGTCGTTGTCGAGTATGTTTCCCGACCAACTAGAGGCATTCATTTGGGTCTTTGAGTGGTAGTAATATCCTTTCACACCATAATGTTGTAGGTTATGGGGGTTTCACAAGTCTAGGAGCCTCTCTACCATGCTATGGTTTATTGGTTGGATGTTTAATCCTTGATTTAGACTACTACACAAACGAATGTATATTCCTTGTATTGGCTTGTTTGACAGAGTTAGGTCTGTGATCCTTGATTTGGTATATGAAACTACGTGAGATATATTGAATACTTGGTGATTTATGCTACACCGTCATTGAGCTTGAGCCCTACTTGGGGGGTATCACCTGGGTTCAAGTGGTTGTGTTGGTTGGGTGCAAAGATTCCCCTTGAACATGATTTCCTATAATACCCCCTACAAGCATGAGAATATTGTGTAAGTGTATGGTAAGTGGGTTAAGTAAATTACTATTTCATTATATTTAATTAATAATATAATTAATAAAATAATAAATAGGTGCAATTGGGGGTGATAACTCCTAAGGAGCACCATGGGGGCGATGAAACAAAAAGAGGGGAAATAGGGATGGTCGATAAAATAATATTTTATTATGTAACCATGTGTCTTTATTCATAATCATTTATACCTTTTGTTCTATGTGCCTTAGGTGAGGGCACATATTGCTCATGCAATTGAGGAGTTCATACAAGTTGTTGGGGAAAACCTTTGGGAATTCTACCATTCAATTCATTCTCTCATGATTGAACCACGGGGGGAACTAGGATAGTATGTTGATGTTGAAATAACACGGTGTCAAGGGTGATCCTACTACCTTAGTTTTTTTTCCATGTAGGTATGAAGAAACAATGGATGTGTATAAGGGTAATTATTACAGCTAAGATTCCCTAGTTCCCATCATTATAGACTTTTATCCAACTTGTGTGAGAGAAATGGTGGGAAGTGGGATAACCCAAGGGTCTGTTTAGTAGTGAAGGGGATCCCATTCCTTTTGTTGTGTAGGGCTAAGGGGGAAAGAGAGGTCGAAGAGTGGAACTATTGTAGAAATAATGGGCCAAGTGGTAATTATATGACTGTAATAGTTAGTTTTTGGGTTGAGGGAGGAAAACCATAGCATATCCAATAAATTGTCCCTTGTTATTTCATTTCCTAGCATGGAGTTGGCACTTACTAGAGATAGTTACTATGTATGGGAATAAAAACGCTCTCATGGAGCTATTTCCCTAAGTGCAAATCCTATAACAAATGAGGAATTTGATATTTATGGTTGTATATTGATGACTAATGTTGGTGTGCCATTGTAAATGAGAAATGTGTTTATTTGGTGAAGATTCAAGGCTAGAAATTAACATTGGATTAGGAATGCAACTCTAGTATGTATGGTAATTATTTATATGCAGGTTTTGAGGTTGTTACAACTATATTTGTTATGCACAGGGAATCATTCTATCTATATTATGTACATTAATTTCCAACCATATCAATTTTTTGTAAATGGCCTTTTGGGTATGCCAAAATGGGTCATAAACACACATAGAATGTAGTTATACATATGTGAAAGAAGTGTATAGGAAATTGTTGTAAATTCATTTAAATGCTACTATAATTGTCCATGTACTAGATATTATTATTCAATTTGTGAGAAGAAATATGTTTTATGTGCTATTATGATTGACCGTGCTCATGGGTTGAGGAGTATTTGTTTATGGGCAATGTATTTTCATTGTTGGGTTTTAATGTCCATAAATTATATGTAAGGATGTTGATCACAACTTAATTAGGCAAGTGGGTACATTACAAAGTGATACCAGAGAAAAAAGTGGTGTGAACTTGGTGTGGTTATGGAGTACTCTATAGCCTCAATAGTGAACAAAGCTTACCAGGTATGTTACAGAGTGGTCTCATAGGAAAAATTAGTGTGAACTTGGTGTGTTTATGGTGTACTTCATAGCCTCAACAATGCATATAGGTTACTGAGTATGTTACATTTACTCCTTAATTGACAAGTCTAATGGCGGAGAACTGGTTTGGAATAATGGTTGGTCTTCGTCGATACAAAGGACTATAGGTACTGTATGAGTATTATGTTGTTATGGTTCTTATTGATGAGTGGGTTTTACTATGATTATGGGTGTACTCTTTATTATTAAATTAGTGGTGTTGGTTAGATTTTTTACTTGTTGATTTTGGAATGGATTATATTGAATTCAACTTACT
>ML790287.1:488939-509427 GCA_009831015.1 Picea engelmannii | reverse complement strand
ATAGAAATTTAAGAAGTTTCCCTCACATGAGAAATTAGCCTCCATGTTGACTAGGACCTAATAAAGTGTTGAGATCAAAAGAGAGAGAGAAGGATTGAATGGAACCATCAACAAACCCTAAACTAGCATGAACCATAAGCACATCATAATGAGAAGAGAAGTTGAACCCATGAACAATAGAAACACAAGATGTGGTGCATGTAGGCTAAATAATCATGCATATAAGATAAATAATATAGAATATAAGTGCCTTAAATACAAGTGATAGTTGGTGTGTGGATAACCAACTCAAAAATATGGTTGATTGTAGTTTAAATAAAGAATTGAGAGGGTTAAAAAATACCCATATCAACATAGGGTTGGCCCTATGCACAACATCCTCTTTGAATATGGATATGAGGCTAAGAATAGAAGGCCTTAGATAACACATTCTCACCATCATGTTGAATTTGAGCCATCTAATGATATAATCTCCCTAGAACACCATAGTACCAATACCAAATGGTCCACAACCAGGAAAAGGGGTTCTTTGAGAAACATCTAAAATAAGGAGACATTGAAATGTGTTGCATATAGGATGTCCCATAAGGACAAATATCATAGTGTGAATGACAGAGATCGACACACTCAATTTGATAGAATGAAATAAGTTGAGAATCATTGGTAAAATCATTAGTAGAGTAGAGCGAGACAAATCTTGTATCTTTGTGATTGGAAAATGCATCAAAGGATGTGAGAGGGGTCTTCCTTCAAAAAAGAATGAGCACATGCTTGTTAGGTTCACTATGAATCACTGCCAAAAGATAACGAGTATGCCTCATATCACCATCTACAATATCCAATGTAAGAGTACAAATCCCTAGAATATAAAGAATATCTCCAAATAAGGGGGAGTCAATACCAAGAGCATCATCCTCTAAACCGATGCAACCTGATCTGGGAAGTACATCACCATATGTGTATCAAAGAAGCAGTTAATGTTGTTTATTCTAGTACTTCTTCATTGATTGAGAAATTTAGTAGTACCACTCTCCTAATAGGTGTGCAAAATGATAGGGATATGTCCTCCCACCCTCCTCCATTGGATGAGTAAGTGATAGTTTTTTCTAGCAAATGACTAATTTGGTGGAAACATTTTTTTATATTATTAGGTCCACTTTTGTATTAAGTTGGGTCATCACAAACCAAATATTTCTTATTCTAGATATGGATGACTCTACATTGATGTGGGTGTGTCCAATCTCTTATACCTACTCTCTCTCTTATTTATAATATATATCTATTAACAAAACCTGCTTATCACATGGATAGATCAGGTTCATATTTCCCCATATGATGAGTAGCTCAATGTTGGCAATTTCTTAAGAGTTGAGTAGTTTTTTTATGACGATGACTTGAGTTGGGTCATATCAAACCCATTCTCCTTTATATTTCAACTAAATCTTCATCTCTATTGAGTTCGGTATGCCCACTCCTTCTATACTCTATCATCCTTCTTCATGTCCCCATGTTAAGATTAACAAAGGGTGTTGGAATGCTAGTGATCTTCACATGTGGTCATTTATGGATAAGGGCACTCTTTAATGTAATTTTTTATATATTTGAGAGGGAACTTGGCCATAAATTACCACATGGGAAAATTACCATCATTCCAACACCCCCTTCAATATGAGCATGGGGACATGAAGAAGGATGATAAAGCACATAAGGAGTGGTCATACCCAAATCAATAGAGACAAAGTCATAGATGACCTATAAAGTAGAGTGGGTTTGAGATTACCCAAGTCAAATACAAGCATGGATAGATATATTACTACTCAACCATTATCATCATGAAACTACTTAGCTCGTGAATAAATGCCACCACTGAACTGCTCATCATCTAGGGGAATATGATCATGATATGTCCATCTAATAAGGGGGTGTTGTAAAGAAACACAAATGAAAGAGAGAGTAGGTATAAAAGGGTGTGGGGATACACAAATCAATGTAGAGTTATCCATAGTTGTAAGAAGAGAGAGTATTTTTTTGGTGACCCAACTCAATACAAAATTTCACCCAATATGTTGAAATAATGTTACCTCCAAACTACTCATTTGCTGGAGAAAACTATCATTGACCTACTCATCCAATGGAGGAGAGAAGAAATAAATATCCCTACCATATTGTCCACCAACTGGAGGAGTGGCACTACTAAAATTATCAATTGATGGAGTATTGGAAGAAACATATTGCTAAGAAATGAAGAATATAGCCACAGATATATTCAACTACTAGAAGAAATTGTCATTGACTTGCTCATTTAGTGGAGGAGGGAACGAAGATATATACCTACTATACTGCTAATATACTAGGTGGGCCAAAGAATTGCAATAATAAACATTGAATCCCTTAGCAAACCTTAATTATCAACCTAGGGTTCATGCAAACATATGAGGTCATGTGAATTATGTATGCAACTATAGAGGTCTAATATGAAATTAATAACCATACAATCTCACATGTTGCTTCTCATGCTAAAATATATTTTGTTTCTGTTGAAGAACTTGCCACTGTATTATTCTTCTTGCAACTCCAAGAAATTTTTTTTGATCCCATATTCATCAAGTAACCTGATGTTGATTCCCTATCATCAACATTTCCATCAAAATCTACATCGGAATATCCAACAAGTATGAAATTATTATTCTTTTTGTATAAAATAACATAATCTTTTGTACCTTGAATATATCTAAGAACCCTTTTTGTTGCATTCCAATGGTTTTCCCTTGGTTATTGCATAAATATCGAGAGAATAATGATTGTATATGATCAATTTGGATGAGTGGTTGTCAAATAAATCAAACTTCCAATCAATTTCCTATAACTAGTGATGTTTACTAATTCCCCCCCTTCAAATTTTGAAAGTTTTAAGTTTTGCTCCATTGGGGTGAGAACATACATGCAATTTGTCATTTTAGTAGCTCTAATGCATACTTGCATTGACTAATGAAAATGATATTTGGATGTTGGAATACTTCAGCTCTGAGATAATAGTGAAATAATCCTAGATCTATCATCTTGAATCCTACCTGTAATTCCTTCTTTAACTGTAAAATATGATCATCATTGTTCCCAGTAATGATCAAGTCATCCATATAAATTACTAAAATCACCATATTTTTACCATGTAGATGCATATATAAGGTCTCATCAGATTCACTTCGCTTAAACCCAACTTTGTGAAGGTAATCATCCATTTTAGCATACCCAGCTCTAGGGGCTTGTTTCAATCCATATAACTCCTTAATCAACTTACAAATTTTTTTGTTCCTACCCTTTGAGCTCGAAACTCGGAGGTTGAGTCATATATATTGATTCCTACAAATATCCATTGAGGAAGACACTTTTAACATCCATATGATGTAATTTCCATCCTTTTTGTGTTGATAAAGAAATTAACATCCTGATTGTGTTCCAATTTGTGGTATGCACAAATGTTTCTTCATAGTCAATCCCTTCTTGTTGTGAAAAACCATTGGCTATAAGTCTTTCTATATATTTGTCTATCATTATGTTTGGATTATAATTGATTATATAAAACCATTTTCATACGATGGGTTTAACATATTGAGGAAAATCAATAAATTTCCAAATATTATTTTCCATCACTGGTTGATATTCATCAATCATTTATTTTTTTCATTCTTCATGTTTTACTTCCTCTTTGAAAGTTGAGGGATCAGTAAAATCATTTGTTACTAAAGCTAATTTTTCTTCTTCCCTGGTTGAACTTCTTATGTCTTTTTTGTTTCGTTCATCAAGCCTGACATCCTTCAAAATTTGAATATTCCACTTGGGAAATTGATGTTGGCTAGATTTAGGATTTGAATTATCACCATTATTAAACATAGTATTGATAAAAACATAAACTCTCCTTTCCTCTGAAATATCTTGTGGTGGATTTCCATTATCAAAAAAATTGTTTGATGAATATTCAAATGAAATTTTTGAAGAAGAATCAAACAAAATTGATGAATAATTTTCATTTAATGATGAAGTCTAACCTATTTCAAACCAACATTGCTTACTTGGTTGATTTTGCATTTAGTTTTTCTCCTTATCGACTTGTTTTTCCAAGTTTTCCAGAAGGCATTCAATCTCTTCAACACTTTTTCTCTATATTTCATCGAAGATGGAATCTTGACTTACAATAAATTTTCCATTTGATAAGAGACAATATCCCTTCTTTTCATCAGAATTTCCAATCAATATACAATTTATACTTTGTGATTCTATCTTAGTTATGTTTTCCTTAGGAACTAAAGCATAACACACTGAACCAAAACTCGAAGATGCTTAATTCTTGGTTTAAGACCATACCATGCTTCATATGGTGTGATTTCATCCAAATAAGGAGTGGGATATATATTCCTTAAGTAGAATGCAATATGTATTGCTTCAGCCTAGCAAGAAGGACTTAAACCTTTGAAATTTAACATTGATCTTGCCATTCCCAATAAAGTTCGATTCATTCATTATGTGACTCCATTATGTTGTGGAGTGTATGAATTTGTAAGTTTCCTTCTGATTCCCTTATCTCTGCAATAATTTTTGAATTCATTGGAAGTGAATTCCCCTCCATTATTTGTCCTCAATGTGTCGATCTTTTCTTTTGTTTATTTTTCAACCATAAGTTGAAAAATATTAAACTTTTCAAAAGTTTCTAACTTATCTTTCAAAAAATGCACCCAAGTCATATGACTAAAATCATTAATGAAAAGTAAAAAATATTTACAACCACCTAGAGAAGTCTCTAGAGGTCCATAAATGTCATTTTGAACATGATGCATGTTACCCCCCTAATGTAGGCGTAACTAAGGAGATGATGTCTCAAGGCCTATAGGTAGTAGATGTCGAGAGATTGATGCATAGCATAGTCCACAAAGCCCCTCTATTTCACTACATTTCGCCATCATCATCATTTCAATAGAGCAATATCCACTACACCATCTTGGCTCCCAAAAGACAACATGTATTTCTTCATGAGGTAACAAGTATGGTCTCATGGTAAGTGTCACTTTAATATTTGAAGCATTTTATCATGTTGCAAAGAGTCATTTCTTGATTATAAAACGTTTGCTTGGAAATTATAACTTTTTCCTTATTTCATCTTGATGGTTGACATGGTTTCCTAGTAAGTGAGTCACCCTAGGGAAAAGGGTTGCTACTAGGGGGTCTCCTTGAAGGGTCATCATACAATTCCCACTCATACGTACCACTTTCCAGACTTCTTCCCTTCCATTTACTTATATTTTGTGTTTCTGGGCTCATTGATCCCAAGAAGGGCTTGTACCTCATTTCATGGGAAGAAGGGGATGAATGCCCAAAGGTATTGTAGTTGGAAAAAGTTAAAAGCCATAAATTATCCTTCTAGATGCTCACCCTAAGGTCCTGAGAGCAATAAATCACTTCTCCATAAAAATGAAGTACATTTAAAAAAAGAAAACAAATAATTAATAAATGTCTCACTTGATGGGGGAATGCATGTGTGGTGTCCTTTAATTTCTAGTGCATATGGCATTGAATGTGTTCCTAACTTCAAGTGGAATTGTGGTGCTCTTTACTTTCCATTTCACATAGCACTCAATTTTCGGACTGTTATCGCACAGTTTGTAGCTAGGTCAAATGGCCAAAGGATAGAGGTCAAACTGGCATAACAGGAACCTTCCCCACCCAATGTCACCACAATGGGGAGGTTATTTATATTTAGGAAGGTTAAACCAGGGGAGACGTCCCCGGTAACTTGGGGTTTTGAAGAGGCAAAGATATAAAGGTTAAGGTTAAAGTCCCTCCTCACAGGTTACCACCAAGGTTAGATAGTCAGGCTAATTAGCCAATAAATGAAGTGTATGCCCAGATGAGAACACCTGCCTGGAACAAGACAATAGAAAAAGAACATATGCAGGCTATAATTCAGTGGGTTAGTACTTCGTGAAACTATCTGACATCAATATATAAGCAATGAAACAACAGGTATTAATGAGATCAATGTTTTATCAATATAGCAATGGGGAAGTATCAATTCATCAATAACTATTGAGATGATGTAATCAACAATGTATCTAATCAAACTTTTGCTCAATAAATTCTTTCAATCATCATCTAATTGCTTATCATTCAAAGATGTTGCGTCAAGATGGAATAACCAAGTGTGATATCAGCCTAGTTAGGGTTTTAAAATTTAAAGTTTTGAGAGTTGGTTTGAGCACTATCACTTCAACATTGTGTGTCTAAGATCAGTGCCTAAGGGTAGATGGAGTCATTTAAGGAGAGGAAGCAAGGTTGAAGGAATAATAGACTAAAGACAAGAGGGTAAAATCATGAAGATGGGTAACACTTTTGCTTGTTTTATGACAAAAAAAATTGTATTTGCACAAGTTCTTCAACTTTCGTCATAAAAAAGTATTTTTTTTTATTTAGAATTTCACTTTACAGTAAAAACAAAACTTGTGAATAATTTTGTTCTCTTTCCAATGACTATTTTTCAATTTTTTATTATCAAGATTTGATATGTCAATTTGACAATTGTTTAACAGTATGTTCCTTAAACATGAAAGGAATGATAACGAGTTATTGTTTTCCACAAAAATGTATCTATTATTAAACTTAGGTTTTTAAGAAATGAAATATACTGCAACAATCTACAGAGACTCTATTTTATTATGACTATAATTTTGAATCTAACGGATGAATATTATAATTTCTAGAATTTTTTGAAGTTGACCAAGCTGAAAACGTTGCAGATTTTAAACATATGTTTTTCTACACCTTGTATCTATCTTAATTTTTACTTAAAAGTAAAATCTAAAAATACCCTTTTGAAGAGAACAGTTTAACGATTATGAATATAAATTTTCCATAATTTTCCACTGTGTATTTTTAGAGATATGGATTTTTCATTTCACCGAATCATAATCTCACCTAAAAATATTATGCAGTGATTTTTTTATAAAATTAAATAAAATTAGATAAAAGCAATGAAGATGAAAACAAATAATACCCAATGAAAGTAGATTCAATTTTAAAAATGTTGGTATCAATTCTGAAACTAATTTCTGAGTATTTGTAGGAGTTTGCTACCTCCAAAGATGAAGTAAGATGGAGAGAATTTGCAATTTCCTGCAAACAGTCCCATTTTCAGGTTTTCGGCCGAAATATTCTTTCAGCTAAAACCTAGTTTTTAACGAAATCCGTTAAAAATAAACATTTCGACCGAAAAGTCTTTTGGCCGAAATATGCTTACCACGAGAAAATAATTCATCCAAAAAACATTGTACACGAATTTCGAGGATGCCGCTAAATTTGACGTGCAAATTTTCGGCCGAAAAAATTCCTAGCGGCAATTTTTCAGCCGAAAAATTACTGCTAGAAATTTTGAAGACTCGTTTGTCACGAAAGTGTTACCCAACTTCATGATTTTACCCAAGAGGGAAGGGTTCTAGAGTGATGCAATGGCAGGGCCCTAGAATCAAAACCCTAGGGGAAAGAGGCTCACTCTAGTGTTGCTTAAGCAAGGCCTCGTGCTCTTTCCTCCTTCTTTAGGTCAAACTTGGCAAAATGACTAGCATATGAAAAGAGTTAAAACAAGAGGATCAAGTGAGGGAGAGTGTTGCAATGGCAAGGCTCTATCACTAAAACCCTAGAAGATGGACGACCCTAGGTGTAGATAACCTAGGCCTGGGACGTCACCTCCCTTTTAACCTTTAAAAATCAAAACTAGCTTAAGGGAAGAAGTGAGAAGAGTGTAGCAAAGGCTAGGCTCTTTCTTCCTTCTTCAATGGCTGAAAATTTCTCTCTAAGGGGACATGAAACAAGGACCTACTTGTGTGCTTGTCACATAGGGTTTTAAAATCAGCAAATTTATAAGTAAATGCAAGAATGTAAACCTACAACCATTCAATTAAGAAGTTTTGCAAGAAAAACACTTACAGATCATGATGAAAAGCATATGCAAACCCTAGTTGTAAACCTTCCTTCAAGAGAAATGCCAAACATGCCAAGAAAATCCTTCCATCAACAAGTGCGCCTCACTTTAAAAGACCAAATACCCAAGTAGGGCGCAAAAATCAGACCTCACAAGAGAGTGAGTTGTGTATTCGTCCAAATGAGGGGAAAACATCCTCAATATATAGTGTATCATGACCTATAATTAAAATTAGGTCATTAAAAATAGCCGACAAGGCTACAAACCAAAATCATACTGTTTTTACATTAAATTGTTAAATCAAAGCCCTAAATGAGAAAAATATGAGACGTCAAGCCCTCCTGAGGGAGACGTTAGGCCCTTTTGGGGCTAGTCCAGCATCCAAAAGTCAAACGTTATCCCTTCTTGGGCTCCTCCAAGATGCCACACGTGCCAGTCGCCCTATCAAACTGCCACACGCTCAAGGTGACATCAAGGCCTCTTGGGTGACGTCCTGGTCATCAAAGGGAAACGCTCCATCTGAAAAGGGTCAACCCCCCTGGGCTGGGCTTAGCCAAACTATCCTGGATGGAAGGTCCTTATTCTTCTCATGTGCAAGAGCTCAACCAATCATTGTCCTATATCTACCCTTGATGGGGTCCCAACAACCATCTAATGGGCTCTTCAGCCCCATGGAGGTCCGAGCTAATCATCTCCCCATGTGTACCAGTCCAACTGGTACCTGTCCATCGGGCATGGTCCTGCATATCAAAATTTTCACCCTCCATGGGTTCATTAATCACAGGGATCATAGCAATGTCCATCACATTTTATCATTAATTTTATCAAATACATGCATAAAACCCCTAATATATCAATCAATAGCTCAAAGACCCTACAAAAGCCTACAATACAAGGTTGAAAAGAGAGACAAGATACCCTATTGGGCTAGCATCCATAAGCAAAGGAAAGTTACCAAGGGGTTTCATTCAAGCCATGTAAAATGAGGTGGTGTGGATAAGGGATGTCCTGACATAAGTGTAGAGTGAAAGTCAGAGATGCATGGTTTACCTGTGGGTGCCTTTGTAGAAGGTGAGTTGTACCCGTCATGGATGCAGATTTTTTCCAAGTCCCTTTGCCTTTATTCTTTTCTTTATTTGTCATTTTCTTCTTTCTTTTTCTTCCAAGGGCTAACTAGAGGACACTGCCTTGGTGTGGTGACCAGAGATGACAGTGTTACCCACAAGTACTTTCACAGAAATGATCAGGATGGCTCGTGATTAGACCCCCTTTCCCTTGGCCATGCAACTAAAGATGATTGCCTGGTGTGGTAACCAGATAATGGCAATGTCATGTTGTTATATACCCGTGAACATAATAGGCTGGCTCGTGATGAGACCCCCTATCCTCTTGGCTAGGTCTTGTTTTTTTGTTATTTTTCTTTGGGTCCCTCTTGTTTCTTGCTGAGAGGCTTTTTATTGCCTTCTCAGGGATCCCTGGGCGAAGCATCTCAAGGCTTTATTTCTAGGCTTTTATCTTTTACCAGCTGCTTTTACCTTCTGGGCCTTTATCCCCTTCTTCCCACTAGATAAGGTGCAACCCTTCAATAGGTCATCCTAATGCCCGGACTAGGGGAAAGGGATAGATGAGTAGGAGACAAGATGAAAAATGATTATATGATGGGAGCGAACGATGGCTCTTCAGAAAACCCGCCAAGTGACAAACCAAAACCTATGGGTACAGGCTTGCTAAGACAGTCTGTCAATCCCCCCAATCTTTTTCAAGTGGGTCAATGTAAGATCCAAGCAGTTGTTAGAAATAAAGGGACTTAGATGCATACATTTAAAGGTTATAATGATCAAAAGTGACACATACCATGATACCTGGACCAATTATCTCATGGAACAAGAGCCTTTTCCAATACAGGACCAGGCCGATGGTGATGGATGATGTTGCTGCTGACAAGACAAGTCTGATGAAAGAAGAGAAGGATGGGCCCTCCAGGGCTATGCTCAAGTCAATCATGCTCTCGATACTCCATGTATAGGACCTATGGGCCTCGAGACATGATCTCCTAGTTATCCCATGAAATCAGGGATAACATCTGTCTCCAACTCAGGGACATGTGCTCACTGTAGAGCACATGAGAACTTCATCATCTCTGTCATAATCTACAGACCTTCTCAACTCGAAAAGGGCATCAGTAACAAAGGTGGGGTGGTATTTCCACCCCGCAATATATATATATATATGTATATAACTGAAATAAAACAATCATAAGTGTAAATATACAGTGAAATACTTACCTGTACTTACCTGTTGGCTGGATGTTGGTGTAGTCAAACAACCAGTGGATCCAATCCAACAACGTTCCTCGATACCTTAATTTGTGCTTTATCATAAACCAAAACAGTGATAAATCAAGCACAAAAATGTCATGGGTTAGAATATATATCATATCATCAGAAATCTCAAAGTCTAACTCATGGAGGCGGGTGGGAGGGATAAAATCCTGCCAAGTCCATCTCTGAGAAAAGCACTCAATCCACTTCAAGAAAGGGTCATGAAAGATGCAAGGTTCAGAAAAATGACTCAAAGGGCATGCAAACTAGCTACCTAGGACATCCTCCCGCTCTGAAGTCAAGGAAGGGATCAACAAAGGCCTAGCAGACAACTGGCAAGCTATCAAGGGAAGTGGAAAAACTGAGATAACTGACTCAAACTTGCAGTACCCAACCACCCCTTGGATTCTAGGGTTTTCCTAAGAGGAAAATCGACATTAAAAATATACTTCTCAACTACATCTTTAATGGAAAAGCATGACAAAGTAATAATAGGTAGCTGGAGGGAAAGGTCATGAGAATCCTTCTTTAGGCAAACAAAGCTTTTACTCCTATCAAAATGCGAGCATAGTGGTGGTTGACAGATATCTTCATAGGGTAAATCTAAGTTCTTGGAGGAGTACTCATCAAAGGCCTCAAGGTAAGACCGAAAATCATCAAGCAAATATTGTACTCGGTCAACCTTGGGTGTTTGTGGAGAGCCAGCAAAAATCTCATCTCCCTTTTGCCACTGGTCAAGAGCTTGTTGTGATAATTGCAAAGGAAACACTCGGAGATGAATCTTTATATCATAGATGGGATCCACATCATAACTAACCGCATCCAACCTACGTCTCCCAACATGTATGAACTCGTCAAAATCAGCTATGTCAGTATCAGTATCATAACATGGAGGAGTCAAAACATCCAATACTTCTGTACTCTTTGTGTCATAAAGTAAAGAACCACTAAAAAATTGGAAGGGGGAATAATTTACCTCGCTTAATCCTTATTGTGCAAGAGTTTCAAGTATTTGGATAGCTTTATCAAGTGAAAGATCTGCCTCTACATCTTCAGTTTTGAGACATAGAGGATCTAGCTTGTCCAAGGGTTCCATTTCTTCTTCACTCCCTGAGTCATAGAACAAGGTATCATCAAAAGACTGGAAAGGAAAATGACTTACCTCATTCTCATCATCTTGTGCAGGAGGGACAAGATCTTGGAGAGCTTCATCAGACTGAGGAGCGGTTACTGGTGCTTCATCCTCATAATTCACGTCTCTAGTTATATATTTGTTGCATTCTATTGGATTATGGGAGAGGTCTTGCTCCTCTTCAAGGAGTTGACAATGGTCTTTACAAACCTCATCTCTTATATCAGAGGATTCTTGGTATTGATCATGATATGTTCTCCTGATATCTTCTACAATATCAGTGGTGAATCCTTTGTGGTCTAAGGTTACCATGAGGTTTTGAAGGACATCTTCATACATTTGGCAATCAGGCTTAGTAAGGTCTATAAACCTACTAATGAGGTGTATGAAAGATGATATACCCCTGTCCTTGCAACAACTCTTAAAATGATTTTGTAAGTAGGATGGCAGGGTGAGAAAAAACAATTTTATAAGAGCATCCTCTCCTCCCAACTTTATCTCGCTCAAATACTCCAAAAAATTTACTATGTGAGGAGCTAGGAGGCCCAAAAACGTTGGAGAGTTGTTTAGCCATTTTGTATCAAAGTAATTTGGGTATCCTTGAAAACTTCTGAAATCAATACTTGGATACATCTGTTCTGAGTGTTCCATGATCCCATAACTTGGAAATATCACAGAAAGTAAGGTGGCACCTTGAGAAATATTAGTGGAGTCGCCAAATAATTTGCCTAAAACTATCAAAGGATAAGGGAAAACACCCTAGTGGAGCCGCCAGGTAAGCTTGTAAGAAAAGGTCTCTGAGGCAAGGCTTACCGAAAAGGTTTGTCGTCTGAGGAGAAATGACTTAGTGTCCCCTGGCAGCAGCGCCAAAATGTTATCGCACAGTTTGTAGCTAGGTCAAATGGCCAAAGGATAGAGGTCAAACTGGTGTAACAGGAACCTTCCCCACCCAATGTCACCACAATGGGGAGGTTCTTTCTATTTAGGGAGGTTAACCCAGGGGAGACGTCCCCGGTCACCTGGGGTTTTGAAGAGGCCAAAGTATAAAGGTTAAGGTTAAAGTCCCTCCTCACAGGTTACCACCAAGGTCAGATAGTCGGGCTAATTAGCCAATAAATGAAGTGTATGCCCATATGAGAACACCTGCCTGGAACAAGACAATAGCAAAAGAATATATGCAGGCTATAATTCAGTGGGTTAGTACTTCGTGAAACTATCTGACATCAATATATAAGCAATGAAACAACATGTATTAATGAGATCAATGTTTTATCAATATAGCAATGGGGAAGTATCAATTCATCAATAACTATTGAGATGATGTAATCAACAATGTATCTAATCAAACTTTTACTCAATAAATGCTTTCAATCATCATCTAATTGCTTATCTTTCAAAGATGTTGCGTCAAGATGGAATAACCAAGTGTGACGCCAGCCTAGTTAGGGTTAGCTAGTTAGTTAGGGTTTCAAAATTTAAAGTTTTGAGAGTTGGTTTGAGCACTGTCACTTCAACGTTGTGTGTCTAAGATCAGTGCCTAAGGGTAGATGGACTCATTTAAGGAGAGGACGCAAGGTTGAAGGAATAATAGGCTAAAGACAAGAGGGAAGGGTTCTAGAGTGTTGCAATGGCAAGGCCCTAGAATCAAAACCCTAGGGGAAAGAGGCTCACTCCGGTGTTGCTTAAGCAAGGCCTCGTGCTCTTTCCTCCTTCTTTAGGTCAAACTTGGAAAAATGGCTAGCATATGAAAAGAGTTAAAACAAGAGGATCAGGTGAGGGAGAGTGTTGCAATGGCAAGGCTCTATCACTAAAACCCTAGAAGATGGACGGCCCTAGGTGTAGATAACCTAGGCCTGGGACGTCACCTCCCTTTTAACCTTTAAAAATCAAAACTAGCTTAAGGGAAGAAGTGAGAAGAGTGTAGCAAAGGCTAGGCTCTTTCTTCCTTCTTCAATGGCTGAAAATTTCTCTCTAAGGGGACATGAAACAAGGACCTACTTGTGTGCTTGTCACCTAGGGTTTTAAAATCAGAAAATTTATAAGTAAATGCAAGAATGTAAACCTACAACCATTCAATTAAGAAGTTTTGATAGAAAAACACTTACATATCATGATGAAAAGCATATGCAAACCCTAGCTGTAAACCTTCCTTCAAGAGAAATGTCAAACATGCCAAGAAAATCCTTCCATCAACAAGTGTGCCTCACTTTAAAAGACCAAATACCCAAGTAAGGCGCAAAAATCAGACCTCACAAGAGAGTGAGTTGTGTGTTCGTCCAAATGAGGGAAAAACATCCTCAATATATAGTGTATCATGACTTATAATTAAAATTAGGTCATTAAAAATAGTCAACAAGGCTACAAACCAAAATCATACTGCTTTTACATTAAATTGTTAAATCAAAGCCCTAAATGAGCAAAATATGAGACGTCAAGCCCTCCTGATGGAGACGTTAGGCCCTTTTGGGGCTAGTCCAGCATCTAGAAGTCAAACATTAGCCCTTCCTGGGCTCCTCCAAGCCGCCACACGTGCTAGTCATCCTGTCAAACTACCACACACTCAAGGTGATGTCAAGGCCTCCTGGGTGACGTCCTGGTCATCAAAGGGAAACGCTCCATCTGAAAAGGGTCAACCCCCCTAGGTTGGGCTCAGCCAAAGTGTCCTAGATGGAACGTCCTTCTTCTTCTTATGTATAAGAGATCAACCAATCATTGTCCTGTCTCTACCCTTGATGGGGTCCCAGCAACCATCTGATGGGCTCTTCAGCCCCATGGAGGTTCGAGCTTCCAACTGGTACCTGTCCATCGGGCATGGTCCTACACATCAAAAAAATTTCCCTCCATGGGCTCATTAGTCACAGGGATCATAGCAATCTCAATCACATTTCATCATTAATTTTATCAAATACATGCATAAAACCCCTGATATATCAATCAATAGCTCAAAGACCCTACAAAAGCCTACAATACAAGGTTGAAAAGAGAGACAAGATACCCTATTGGGCTAGCATTCATAAGCAAAGGAAAGTCACCAAGGGGTTTCATTCAAGCCATGTAAAATGAGGTGGTGTGGATAAGGGATGTCCTGACATAAGGGTAGAGTGAAAGTCAGAGATGCATGGTTTACCTGTGGGTGCCTTTGTAGAAGGTGAGTTGTACCTGTCATGGATGCAGATTTTTTCCAAGCCCCTTTTCCTTTATTCTTTTCTTTATTTGTCATTTTCTTCTTTATTTTTCTTCCAAGGGCTAACTAGAGGACACTTCCTTAGCGTGGTGACCAGAGATGACAGTGTTACCCACAAGTACTTTCACAAAAATGATCAGGCTTGCTCGTGATGAGACCCCCTTTCCCTTGGCCATGCAACCAAAGATGATTACCCTGGCGTGGTAACCAGATAATGGAAATGGCATGATGTTAGGTACCCATGAACATAATATTCTGGCTCGTGATGAGACCCCCTATCCTCTTGGCTAGGTCTTGTTTTTTTGTTATTTTACTTCGAGTCCCTCTTGTTTCTTGCTGAGAGGCTTTTTATTGCCTTGTCGGGGATCCCTAGGTGAAGCATCTCGAGGTTTTATTTCTAGGATTTTATCTTTTACCAGTTGCTTTTACCTTCTGGGACTTTAGCCCCTTCTTTCCACTAGATAAGGTGCAACCCTGCAACAGGTCATCCTAATGCTCGGACTAGAGGAAAGGGATAGATGAGCGGGAGACAAGATGAAAAATGATTATATGATGGGAGCGGACGATGGCTCTTCAGAAAACCCACTAAGTGACAAACCAAAACCTATGGGTACAGGATTACTAAGACATGTTGTCAATCCCCGTAATCATGGTCAAGTGGGTCAATGTAAGATCCAAGCAGTTGTTAGAAATAAACGGACTTAGATGCATACATTTAAAGGTTATAATGATCAAAAGTGACACATACCATGATACCTGGACCAATTATCTCGTGGAACAAGAGCCTTTTCCAATACAGGACCAAGTCGATGGTGATGGATGTTGTTGTTGCTGACAAGACAAGTCTAATGAAAGAAGAGAAGGATGGTCCCTCCAGGGCTATGCTCAAGTCAATCCTACTCTTGGTACTCCATGTCTAGGACCTATGGGCCTCGAGACATGATCTCCTAGTTATCCCATGAAATTGGGGATAACATCTAAAGAGCACGAGGCCTTGCTTAAGAAACACTGGAGTGATCCTCTTTCCCCTAGGGTTTTGATTCTAGGGCCCTGCCATTGCAGCACTCTAGAACCCTTCCCTCTTGTCTTTAGCCTATTATTCCTTCAACCTTGCATCCTCTCCTTAAATGAGTCCATCTACCCTTAGGCACTGATCTTAGGAACACAACGTTGAAGTGATAGTGCTCAAACCAACTCTCAAAACTTTAAATTTTGAAACCCTAACTAGGCTGACGTCACACTTGGTTATTCCATCTTGACGCAACATCTTTGAATGATAAGAAATTAGATGATGATTGAAAGCATTTATTGAGTAAAAGTTTGATTAGATACATTGTTGATTACATCATCTCAATAATTATTGATGAATTGATACTTCCCCATTGCTATATTGATAAAACATTGATCTCATTAATACATGTTGTTTCATTGCTAATATATTGATGTCAAATAGTTTCACGAAGTACTAACCCACTGAATTATAGCTTGCATATATTCTTTTTCTATTTTCTTGTTCCGAGCAGGTGTTCTCATCTGGGTATACACTTCATTTATTGGTTGATTAGCCCGACTATCTGACCTTGGTGGTAACCTGTGAGGAGGGACTTTAACCTTAACCTTTATATCTTTGCCTCTTCAAAACCCCAGGTTATCGGGAACGTCTCCCCTGGGTTAACCTCCCTAAATAGAAAGAACCTCCCCATTGTGGTGACATTGGGTGGGGAAGGTTGTTGTTACGCCAGTTTGACCTCTATCCTTTGGCCATTTGACCTAGCTACAAACTGTGCGATAACACGGACCATATTAAATGAAAGGCAACAAAGGGCTTGGAAAATGTTGCATTGCAAACGAAGGATGCAACACACCCTCCACAAAGGCACCCATAAATGCAACAATATGAGCCCTTGATATGTCAAGAACCCCATTCCCAAAACTCATATCCCCATCCACTTCATATTCACTACATGACCTAGAGAGGGTCTTCTTTGGAAACATTCCTTGACTTGGGTATTTGCCTACCCAATAGGGCACCATGATGCCCCTCCCATACCTAAATTAGGAAAAACCTATAAGGTCTTTGAGAATTTGTTTAATTTAAAAAGTGGTGATTTGATGCACATGTTTTGGTGGTTATTGTATTAAATTTTCCTTACTTTTCATGATTCATGTGACTTGTGGACCCTTGGAAGGCATACTTGTTTGTCTTTAGAGGACCTTGCCCACAATGCACTCCCTCTCCCACTAGGGATTTTTGCTTTCGAGGCCTAGGACGTCACTTATTAGCCCTTGATGTCACCTTGGAGGGTTAGGTTTTGATGGACCAGACTGTTTCGAAGGTGGCTTGACATGAGGAGACCATGGAAGGACACTTTGGCACATGAGAGTATAACACGTGACCTTTGGAGGCCCAACATCTCCCTCCTTCATGCTTGATGTTGCACTTAGAGAGACTATGTCACCCTTCTAGGGTTTTATTTCATGTAAAATTTTAGTTTTGTATATTGTAAAGGGAAATTAAAGGGGTCGACCATCTTCTATTTTGTTGTTGACAATTTTGTGTGGACAAATAGGTCAAGGTAGCTCCATATAAATAGAGCTCCTTAAAATTTCATTTTATTATCACTTATTCTCACCATTTGTAAGAGAACAAGTCAAAACATTTTTCTATATTGGGGATATTGGATCTTTTATGTCATGCACTATCTATTGGAGGTCAATTTTGGATTCTTCTTTGATGATTTTTGGATGCAATTGTTTCAATTAGGGTTTACTCTTGTGGTATCTTGGTGAAGTAAATTTCTACAATTTTATATCATGTTATTAATGTTTCATGGTGAATTTTACTTGTTCATGCTAGATGTATTTCTTGGTAAAACCCTAAGATATGAGTTGAAGTTCTTCCTCCTCTCATAAGGTTAATCTTATCCACAAATTGTGAAGAAATCCTAGCCAGGGTTAAACTCCTAAAGCCCTAAAGTGCTAGCACTTTAGGATTTTGGCCCTAGACTCTTGATTGTGACCTAGCTGAAGTACTTAAGAAGGTAGAAAAGGTTTCTAGAGCCCAAAAGTTCTTTCACTCTAGCAATCCTTCTCCTCAAGGATGAAACCCTAAGGCCCTAATGTGCTATCACTTAAGAATTTAAGCCCTAACTCTTAGTATTTTCTAGCTTCATCTCCAAAACTTATTGTATTGTTGTTGTAAAGAATCCATAACCCTCATAGGCACTAATCTTTAAGCTGTCTCTTATGGTTAAAGTGATCAACAAACTCTCTATTTTAATTATCTCAAGGTTCCTACTAACTTTGCTAACACTAAATTAAGCTATTTGACTAATAATCTTTCTTCTATTGCAAAATTTTGCAACAAACACCTTAACATACTCTAATTTGCTGCATGAATTGCTCTAATAGTGGTATAACATACTCAAAAATTGCTTGAAACAATTGGATATTAATCTATTAGATGTGTGCTAAGTTTTCCTTGTCAATTGATGCAATTCTGATCTCTCTTTATTGTCATTCTTACATACTTGTACTCATTGTTATAAATTGTTGGTTTATTGCAATTTCATAACAACCATAGTAATCTTCATTGTCCATTGCCTTAAAGAGGTATTATTTGCATGCCTGTACTTGGAAATCATTATACATATGTTGTAAGTGTTCTTGTTTTGGGTAGGTACTCAAACACCTCTATACCTCTTAGTTCTCCTTAACCTAGACCTTGACTTAGGTGATAAGAGAGGGGGTGGTAGGCTTGGCTAACAAACTTTCTATGGTGACCTGCCCTATGGTGGACCTCCTCCATCACTAAAATGAGAGGATTTCTTACTAAGGTGACAGTGGTAGGATTTCATATAGTTACACATATTTGGAGAATTGTGTTGGGTATTTTCGCAAGTAAAAATCCTATGATAACATTTTGGTGCCATTGTAGGGGAGGATTGAGTCTCATATAATTTGGTAAACTTTTCACAAGTACAAATCCTCAATGACATATATTTTGGTAAACTTTCCCCAAATCTCTCATCTCTTGAATTTTACCTGGCGACTCCACTGAGGGTGATTACCTCACCTTCTTTTGATGATCTAGGTTTTATCATCTGGAGACTTCATTGATGACAACCCGTACGAGACGAAATTAAAATCCAAAAACCATGACCCCTCCAAAGTGCACATATGAAAAAAAAATTGGGCCTTTAGACATGAGTAAAATTCATGGTTTTCCCCATGATATGCTAAAAAAGGCTAATTCATGGTTTTCTAAATTCTCTAGTAGTGATTATACCAAAGATAACTTTCATTTGACAAAATTTAACAAAGAATTCAAACTTCATGAAGTTGGAAACTGACACTCGGATGTGATCATGAGGCTTTTCTCTACCTCATTGGTAGGAGAATCTAGGGTGTGGTATAACAACCTCCCAAGAAAAGGCATCAAGATTTGGGAAAGTCTTGAAGATGCCTTCCTAAAAAGGTGGGGTGATGAAAAGGATCTAGGATTTCTTTTTTCCCAGTTTTCCAGAATGTGAAAACATGAGCAAGAGTATGTGAGAGAATTCAAAGACACATTTAATACCTTGATAAAGGAGATTTCTCCCAAGAGTGCACCCATGGAGGAAACTACCTTGAACCAATATATACTCTCCTTTGAAGGACATTTTCAATTTTTACTAAAGGATAAGTTCCCTAGAACCCTTAAAGAAGCACAGAGTTTAGCCTGCCAAATAGAGAACAATTTGGAGTCACATGAATTCCAATATCATCCTTTAGTAAATAATTTTCAGGAAAATATTACGAGTTTGACATCATTTCATAATATCCTCATGGAGAAGATAAATGCATTGGAGGAAGGGGATTCCCCCCACCATCCAAAAATGAATTTTGTTGCATGGGTAGGTATATTTCCTAATGTACCATATCCCATTTCTAGGAAGAAATGGCATACCCAAACCCCAAATATTGAGGAAACTAACATACATTTCCAAGTGCTCATAAGTGAAGATAAGGAGGAAGACTATTCCCCTGAGGGGGGGAAGAAAATCTCTTACCACCAATATCTATGAGGAATATGATGATGATATTAGATTTCCCTAACCCGATGATCCTCCATTGTTGGGACATAGTGGGAAGACCCATGGATCAACATGAATTCACCAACAAAACCCACAGATACTGGCCCTTTTGGCATCACCCGCAAGCACGTGAAGTTTCACCCAAGGTATCTATGGGAACTGTAGGAACCAATTTTTCACATTGATGAAGGGATGGGAGGCATTTCTTCTTACCATTCTACTTAACAATTGTTCATTATACCTTATATCATTCTATCATGTGTGCAGAAACATAATAACATGTAACATATTCATAGCAACATAACAGATATCATATGCGCACAATAATCAGAACAATCACATTATAACACATAGAAACCATGATTTAATGTGGTTCACCCAAGATGGGCTACATCCACAATGAATGACTTCTTATTATATTATTAAGAACATCGACAATATTGATACCAATGTATTCCTCATATTTTGTGTAATGTCCCTTTCCAAATAGGAGCTCTAGAAAAGGAGGCTTAATGGTCTAAACCACCCCGTTAGACTATAGCCAGGGCCAAAGAGGGGTAAACAGGGTTACTAGAGGTCACTCTAGTCACAGGTGTTATATTCAAAAATTGACATTGAGCTAACAAGGGTTAACAGTTCTTTTAAGTCATTATGAACTAAAAATAGAAGTCAATAGTGAATTAGGGTTTCAGTAGTGATTTAGGGTTTCAGCATGATTTAGGGTTTTGGAAAGCTATAAAGGAAGGGTCAGCAACCTAATTCATCATTATACAGATTATGACTTGTCATTGAGGAGAAGAGGCGCATCTC
>ML790287.1:448880-474765 GCA_009831015.1 Picea engelmannii | reverse complement strand
ATAGTTGTGTAAAGTTTCAATCATTTGTCTTAATAATAAGGAGATCAATAAAAAGGTATATTGAGGATGTTTTTATTCAATATGAGTAATGAGTAAGGTTGATTTATACTCAATTGTAATAGTAAGGAAATCAATAGAAAGGTATATTGAAGATGTTTTTATTCAATATGAGTGATGAGTAAAGTTGAATTATACTTAGTTATTGTGGAGTTGTGGAATTTTTAATTTTTTTTTTTTAAATTGGTTAATAAATAGTTCTTTTATGAGTTAGTAAAATTGTATTTTTAAATTTTTTATTATGAGTTCTTACAATCTATTAAGATAAATAAAATGCTTAATAAACATAAAATTAGAAGTGAAATACTTAATAACTACAAAATTAATTCAAAATTTAAAAATTATAATTATAATTAAAGAGTAAAATTTATGTATAATTTTCATGTCATATATGATGTTTTTCATGGTTAACTATATATATACCATGTAACTTACTTATTCAAAATATTGCAGTTAATTTTACTTAATTATTTTTATCTAAAAAATAATGGAAAAAGAAAAATAAAATCTAAAAATAAAAATTACACTTAGAGAGTAAAAATTACAATTAGAGAGTAATATTTTTTATAGTTAACTATAAGATGTAATTTACTTTTTTTTTCCTCATAAAAAACCTTAATTTTTATCTGAGAAGAGAAAAGAAAATTACATTTGTAGAATACATGTGGCCATGTATTGCTTTTCTCATAACTATGAATGGTTGAGCTCATAAGACCATATATGGTTTCAAAAAAGTGCCTATAATAAGTTGTACCAAAAAGTATCAAAATTGTGACAATAATATAGAGTATAAGCATGTTGTATAGATGACAATACAAAAATGAGAGCTGAAATTCCCAAAAAAACATTAGCAGAAAGATCCAACAAGCATAATGTGTAACATAGTGGCTTGATATTGTAATTTGTTATGTAGAGAATGGATTATTTATCTGTTCACCTATGAACGGATGGTGGTAGTACTCATATTCTTCCCAAGAATTTACTTATGTAATCATCCACTGACCCATGCCCATTTGTAGACCTTCTTTAGAGAGCGAATTGGCTTCCATATTGCGCTCCTTGTAGACATGTCGCACATAGGAGTGAAAAGTGCCCAAATATCTGAAGATTTCCTCAAGTAAAGAAAGTAGTTGAATATTGTGACATTTTTTAGATTTTTGAACCCAATTTATAACATTCAAAGAGTCATCGTGAATCTGAATGGACTTTACTCCATTTTCCCTAACAAAGAGTAATAACAGTTTCAGAGACATTATCTCAGCAAAATTGTTTGTTCCTGGACCCAATCCCATTTTTATTTTGAACAAATGACTCTCCTTAAGATAAAGTATGGCGACCCCCCCCACACACACACATTTGGTTATTTTGTTGGGAGGCCCCATCGAAAAAATCCCCAAGGCTTAGAGTGCTCCACATATATCTCCTGAATAATTAGGGGAGGTTCAGATCCTTTTTCCTAAGGAAAGTGTGAGAGTATGCTTAGACCTTGGGTTGCAATGATCTCAGGAACCGATGGCTTATCCTTGAATATAGATGAATTCTAGGCTAGCCAAATGCCCCAGCTCAATATCAAAGGTAAAGCCTTAATATTGTGATTTGATTCACTTGAAACCCAAGCTTTCCATGCATCCTCAACCGATCGGTCATGCCAAATACATGCTTGTCTCAATTTCAAAGAACACTCCTGCCAAATTTGATTGACAAAAGGGCATAGAAGAAAGAGATGGGACATTGTTATGATGTAATTTACCTATTCAAAATATTGCAGTTTTTTTCATTTAATTATTTTTATCTATAGGAAAGAACTATGAAAAAGGAGAATTTAGTTTTTTAACAATCAACATTGAACCTAAGATAACAATATGTCATTTTCATCTTTATCAAAATATTATTGATTTTGTTGATATTTTATATAAAATGGTTTATGATAATGTTTGCATTTCAACATATTTTATGATTATGTCAATTGGGTTATTTATAAAATTAGTAATTTTTGCTATGATAAACCTATTGCAAACTCATATTAAACAGTTGGGTTATCATGGAACAATTGTAAACGTGCGTCATCTTAGCTTCAAAACTACCGATTCACAATGGTGTTGTGATATGCTTAGTTAGTACATAATTGGCTTGAAAATATAAAAGTTATAAATAAAAGAGTAGGTTTTTTCTAAAACCTTAGCTAAGAGGCATTCATGTTATATATCTATGTCTTCATTGTTAAACTTATTCCATACCATGCAACTTAACCTAATTCTATATGAGTGTGTAACCAAAATTTATGAATTTATATCTATTTTCACAATAATCCAAAATATTCTAGTGTTTTCTACTTATCTATTCCATTGGTGGAGAGGAAGTATTTTCATCATTGAAAAGGAAAGAGGAAGGAGGGGAGAAGAGGAGTTACTTTTAAATCCAAGGGAGTACAACTGAATATGTAGATTAACAATAAATTTTTTAATTAAAATATTATTATTATTATTATTATTATTATTATGGAATAGTGGTGATAGGATGATGATGTTTAGTGTCCATTAAGATCAAATTTAGATTATTTTACCTTAAGAAAGGTAAAACTACACACATGCTTTAAGAAGATCCCTGCGTGGTAATAAACACTTTGTTTGGGCAAGAGCTCGAGGGTGATGTGTGGACTTATCATATGGAATTGAAAAATATGTTGCAATATCTCTCCCAATATTGATTGGTTGAAAGCTTCCACTATCTTTGAAATGGGCACAAACTAATCATCTTTTGTCTTAAGTGTCCAATAATGCTTCTAATCTTTACGCGACATCACCTCTCGTAGGAAATCTGTAATTCCTTTACAGGGTGATAATACAAATCCCAAAGATTCAAATAACTCTAGCACCATTTCACGAGGGCCATGATAAAAAAATTGGCCTTTAGATAGAATCATTATATCATTGAATAGTTCAAACGCCTTAGGTGTAGGCTGCAACAGAACTAAGAAATAGAGTAAATGTGTTTATTGTAATTGAGGGGACAAGGAGGTCGATCTCATGTAATGATGGTTATTTATTTGTTACCATGAGTTTATGTGCTTATGTGGTTGAACATGTTTATGTGCTAATATGGTTGAATGTGCTCATGGGATGAGGAGTATTTTTTTATGGGCGATGTATTTTCATTGTTGAGTTTTAATGTCCATAATTATATGTATGAATGTTGATCATAAATTAATTAGGCAAGTGGGTACATTACAAAGTGGTATCAGAGCAAAAAGTGGTGTGAACTTGGTGTGGTTATGGATTACCGTATAGCCTCAATAGTGAACAAATCTTATCAGGTATGTTACATAGTGGTATTAGAGGAAACATTAGTGTGAACTTGGTGTGGTTATGGTGTACTTTGTAGCCTTAATAGTGCATATATGTTACTGGGTATGTTACATTTTTTATCCAGGTGGATATCAGTGGCCACCCACCTTTTCCAGCTGGGTCAAAACAACTTTCTCGCAATTTTGATACTTTACTATTTTTAGCAGTTTTTCGGGTCCTGAACTTCCGGAGTCATTTTGAGGCCCTAAACGAAGTTTTTTAGGGTATTTTTCGATTGCAAAATTTCATCATGAAATTTTGTACAACTGTTGTAGTCCTCGGATAGATCTTTCCAATGGGCTATCATATGCCTAAAACAAAGATCGTATGCAAAAGTTACGACCCCGGGAAGTTGATGTACTGACTTACCCAAACGGGGCCCACATGACTTTTGGCGCTTCATCTCCTAGGGTTAGTTTTTTGGATGTTAGGGTTTTTGAAACTCCTGTTTATTGTAAAAAGGCCTTGAGAGCCTCATTGTAATCATCTTCTTGCAAATGAGCACAACTGTCACATCTCTTCTCAGAGATAAGCCGCCACCATTCCAGCAAGCTTGTTTTCCACTGCATTTTACAGTTTCAGCTTATTTCCTTATTGAATAGAAAACCAGTTTTACTGTATCTCTGTTATTCTATGTTAAGCATCTGGTAATAATCTGTAGTCATTTCATTATGCTCATAAAATCCGGATCTGTGGTATCAGAGCAGTCTACTCCTTGTCGTCTTAATGCATGTCCCCAACAAGGTCGGAGTATAAAGAGTTAGGTCTCGAGCTTGTTTCTCTTGAGGACAAAATCTCTCGCACACCCAAGAAACCTCTCATGGAAGGAGAAAAGAAAGATGAAGGGACATGAGATCCTTTCAAACTATTGATTGAGGAATCCCTCATGCAACAAAGAAACGAGATGATGGATAATTTTGCGCATATCCTTCAGCAACTACCAACAGGCGATGCATCTTCTTCGAGCGGAGGCATCGCCCCCTTCAAGGTACAAATAAACTTCGATATTCCTATATTTGAAGGTCAGATAGATGTAAATGTTGTAGACAAGTGGTTGAATCTACTAGAAGGGTATTTTTTTGTCCATAAATTTTCGAATAGAGAAAAGATTACTTTTGCACTCCTCAAAGTCATTGCCCATGTCAAAGATTGGTGGGAAACTTTTTGTGAGCAAAAGGAAACAGAGGAACCCTCATTATTTGTAGTCACGACCACCTGAGAATCCTTCAGGGATGTTATTAAGGAATAATACTACCCTGTCAGAAGTTATGACGACTTGTATACCAAATGGACCACACTGCGGCAAGAAAGAGACCAAGCAGTGCTAGATTTCACAAATATCTTCCATACCTTGCACACCAAGCTAGGTATCAAAAATTCGAAGCGACATCTAGTGCTCAAGTATTGTTGTGCTTTGCATAGATACATCCAGACTGAAATGGAATTTATGGACATATCATCCTTGGGCGCAGCCTACTAATATGTCATCAAAATAGAGCAGAAGCTCAAACAAAAGACATGACAATTTGGGTCGGGGAACCCCTCACAACAAAAGCCAGGAAAGGGCGGCCCCAACCCACAGAAAAAAGGACAGAGAAAAGATGGATAGTATCAGGACAACCAGTCCAAGCCACAGTCAAAGAAGGACATTGGAAAGACAAAGAAAGATACTAAGAAGTGGTGCGACTTCCATAAGAGCCCTTGGCATAACACTGTTGACTGCCGCTCAAAGAAGACATTAGTGGCCAAAGTGAAAGCCTCTGAATCATATGCAGGTTATGACTCTGAGCCATAACTGAAAAGGGGAAGACGGATCATTGACACGGAACCCATTGCCATCGTTGCTACCACCAAGCTCCAGCATGGTGAACCAGATGAGCCAGAAGAAGGAGAGCACCTCTTCCATTCACAGATGTGGGTAAAAGGCACCCTATTGCACTTCATCGTTGATAGTGGTAGCCAGAAGAACCTCATCTCAGTAGAGGTCATTAAGTGGTTGGCCCTACTGACAACGCCTCACCCACAACCTTACACCATTGGATGGCTTCGCCAAGGAAGCGATCTCTGCGTCAGCCAATAGTGTCGATTGTTGTACGACATCAAGCCCTTCAAAGTAGAGGTATTGTGTGATGTTGTTCCTCTCGAAGTTTGTGATGTTCTTTTGGGCCAACCTTATTTATGGAAATGTCATGTTGTATATGAGTCTAGGCCTCGTAGTGTTATTATTACTTTGAATAGGAAATTGTACAGGATACCCGAGGCTATCCCACCTAGTGTTATTTCCTTGATCTCTGCTAAGAAATGCAAGAAGGTCATCTCTCAGACGGGGAAGTTTGTCTTCTTCATGATTCACTCTCAGAATGAGAGAAAAATCATAGCCACATCTAGGGTCTCGGTGGCCGACCTCTCCACATAGAAGAAGCAAGTAGATAAGGTCATGGAAGAATACTCGGATATCTTCTCCTCACCTACTGGGGTACCTCTACACTGCCAGGTCAAGCACCCCATAGATGTGAACCCCAACGCACTGCTGCCCAATCGGCCAGTCTATTGCCTCTCTCTATTAGAGAATGAGGAGATCAAGTGACAGATCCAATAATTGTTCCACAAGGGGCACATCCATCCTAGCTCGTCACCTTGCGGGAGGCCAATCGTGTTGGTACAGAAGAAAGATGGAACCTGGTGACTTTGCATTGATTATCGAGCTCTGAATAAAATCACAGTCAGAAACCGATACCTGATTCCCCAAATCGACGACCTCCTTGATCAACTCATGGGGGCCAAATACTTCAGTAATATTGATATAAAGTTTGGCTACCACCAGGTCCCGATAGAATAGACTGATGTATGGAAGACCGACTTCAAGTCAAAGGAAGGCCTTTTTGAATGGTTGGTCATGCCCTTTGGTCTGAAAAATACTCCAACCACTTTCATGAGGATGATGGATGATATCCTGCGACCATTCACCAATACTTTTGTAGTGGTGTATCTGGATGACATTCTCATTTACAACAAGACTTGGGCCGAACACTTGCATCATATTCAGCAGGTTCTACACACCCTGTGGTAGCACAAGCTATATGCCAACTTGGAAAAATGATCCTTTGGCATGGACAGGGTTCATTACCTAGGCTACATCATTGAACAACATGGCATACATGTGGATCCAGCCAAGATCCAAGTCATCCATGACTGGCCAGCCCCAACCACACTCACTGAGCTTCGGAGCTTCTTAGGCCTTGCCAATTTCTACCGCAGGTTTGTGTTGGGATTCTCCCATATTGCATGGGCCCTCAGCCAAATAACTAGGGGTGGTGGTAAGGAAAAATTTGCATGGGGTCGGCCCCAACAACAAGCGTTCAATGATTTGAAGTAGCGCTTATGCTCAACCCCAGTACTTTCACTACCAGACCTACAACAACCTATTGAGATTGAGACTGATGCTTCATACTATGTTGTGGGTGTCGTTCTCACGCAGCACAACTACCCCGGGGCCTATCATAGTGTGACACTATCAGATGTTGTCCTTAAGTACCTTACTTACGACAAAGAAATGTACTCCATTGTGCAAGACTTCCGCCAGTGGAGACATTACATTCTTTGGAGGGAGACAGTCATCCACACTAATCATAAGCCACTGCAATTCATGCAGACACAAGGAAAATTGCAGAATGACCGCCATCAAAAGTGGTCCACATACTTACAACAATTCCACCTCAACATCAAGTATAAAATAGGAAGCACCAATTGCGTCACTGATTGCCTTAGCAAACCACCAGTCGCAACACTCACCATAGTGCTAGACTCCTGCGGCCATGAGACCTCTAGATGGCCCCAACTCTATGAGACAGACCCGAACTTTGCCACCACCTACCAAATGTTGGGTGCAAAGGTAGTTGTCGATAATTTCCATCTTCAGGATGGGTTGTTGTGTCGACTGGGCCATATATGTGTTCCATCAAGTGAGCAAGTAAAGATGATCTGGGAATCCCACTACAATCGGGTGGCAGGACACTTCGGCGTCGAAAAGATAGTGGCAATGCTACAAAAACATTTCTAATGGCCGAAACTTTGACAGGAGGTCAGCAAGTATATCAGGTCTTGCACTGCCTATGTTATTGCCAAACCAACCACTAAGAAACAGGGCATGTACTCCCCTCTTCCTACTCCTGACAAGCCATGGGAATCCATCTCAATGGACTACATGTCGAGCCTCATGTCCACCAAGCGGGGAAGTGACTGTGTTTTTGTGGTTGTTGATCACTTTTCTAAGATGGCAATTCTGGTTTCTTGCAAGAAGAGCATCACAACAGAAGCCACTGCCAAGCTCTTCTTTGAACGGGTCTGGGTACATTTTGGAATCCCACAAACCATTGTCTCAGATCGGGACAGTCGATTTCTCAACACATTCTGGTCAAGCCTTTGGTCACTGCTGGACACCAAGCTCACCAAATCCACGGCCTTCCACCCCCAGACAGATGGCCAAACCAAGGTCATAAATCAAATGATCATGCATATCCTGTGCATGTATAATTCCAAGCACCCTCGCACATGGGATGAGATTCTTTCCTATGTCCAGCATAGATACAAACGAGCCCTGCATAGCTCAACCGGACACATCCCCTTTCAGGTGGGGTTGGGATTCCAACCATTGGGTCCCATAGATGTTGCACTTCCCCTTGCAGTCACCTCGACCGACTCCTCTCCTTCTCCAACTGAGGTTGACAAAGCCACCTGGTTCATTGAGAGGATCCAGCACATCCGCCAACAGGTTCAGGATATCCTACAGAAGTCCAATGACAAGTACAAGAAGCGCCATGATCAGCATCGGGTTCCACATAAGTTTCAGGTGGGTGACAAAGTTTGGTTGCACTTGCAAAAAGAATGCCTTATAGGACCCCATTGGAAGCTTTGCCCACTCTGTTATGGGCCATACACCATCACCAAGGCTATGGGGGATAATGATTTTACGGTCAACTTTCCTCCTTTACTTGGCCTGCACCCATTGTTCAATGTGGACCTCCTTCGGCCTTATTTCCCACCGTTATTGAACATCTCAGACGTAGCAGAATAGCTCACACCAATAGAGCTCAACCCTGACTGCATACAACAGGAATCCAATGATCAGATTGTGGACACACAGATCAAGGTCACTCGATAACAAAGGATCCATCTTTATCAAGTCGTCAAATCAAGGCAGCTCCTGCACCAAGGCAAGTGGCTCACCCGGGGCCAAATTCAGCAGAAATTTCCTCATTTGATGGGGGAACTCAACGCAATGGAGACCATTTCTTCCTAAGGATGGAGGATTGATCCAGGTGGATATCGGTGGCCACCCACCTTTTCTAGCTGGCTCAAAACAACTTTCTCGCAATTTTGATAATTTACTATTTTTAGCAGTTTTTCGGGTCCTGAACTTCTGGATCCGTTTTGAGGCCCTAAACGACGTTTTTTGGGGTATGTTGCGGTCTCAAAATTTCATCATTGTGCAACTATTGTATTCCTCGAATAGATCTTTTCAATGGGCTATCATATGCCTAAAACGAAGATCGTATGCAAAAGTTACGACCCCGGGAAGTTGATGTACTGACTTACCCAAACGGGGCCCACATGACTTTTGGCGCTTCATCTCCTAGGGTTAGGTTTTTGGATGTTTATGGTTTTTGAAACTCCTATTTATTGTAAAAATGCCTTGAGAGCCTCATTGTAATCATGTTCTTGTGAATGAGCGCAACCGTCACATCTCTTCTCAGAGATAAGCTGCCATAATTCCAACAAGCTTGTTTTCCGCTGCATTTTACAGTTTTAGCTTATTTCCTTATTGAATAGAAAACCAATTTTATTGTATCTCTGTTATTTTTTGTTAAGCATCTGGTAATAATATGTAGTCATTTCGTTTTGCTCATAAAATCCAGATCAATTTCTCCCTTAATTGACAAGTCTAATGGTGGAGAACTGGTCTGGAATAATGGTTAGTATTCATCGATACAAAGGACTATAGGTACTTTATGGTTATTATGTTGCTATGGTCTCTATTGATGAGTGGGTTTTATTGTGATTATGATTGTACTCTTTATTAATAGGTTAGTGGTGTTGGTTATATTTTTTACTCGTTGATTTTGGAATGGATTATATTGAATTCGACTTAATTGCTTGAATTCTTAGAAAAAATATTACTATTCTAAGTTGGGTAGCGCCATCCCAGGAAGGGGGCATATTACATTTCCAACATAAGGAATAATTAAAGATGTTCTATAGTTTTTTTTTTCATTGGGGGAATTTCTATGGTTCCTTTTAACCAAAATTCCATATTATGGATCCTAGAGAATTATCCCAGGTTTGTTTACATCAGTGAGTAGATATGTCCCTTTGGACAGTCTCTAATTATCTCCTCCTTCTAGCCTTGATTTCCTTTGGTATTTCTAATATTGATACCTAAATGTTTCCAACTAATCACAGTCATATGACACCTTTATTTTCTCATTCCATTTCACAAATTATTGAAGCATATGCATGCCCTTTGGTATCCTATTTTCATTAAGTTTTAGTAGGTCATGTTGTTGTGTCACTTACTAGGTGAAAATTGTTATATTTTTGCATTGTCCATTTCATGCTAGTTGTTTCCATATTTTATATTTTTTGGTTAAAACATTTTTTTCTTAAATAAGAGGATAAATAATTATGTTTCTTTTGTAATTATTGATATGAGTCCATATGAATATGGTTGTGTGCAACCCACCTCTGCACCTGCCCCCACCGCCTCCCCCCCACCCACTATGTGCACCATCCCAAGAACCAAGAATGCGAACAATCACCTAAATATCTACAGTTTCTGAAGACTATTATGGAAGACTATCCATATCTGTAATTGGAGTCTTGGCACATTTGTATAAATACTAGTATATCGACTCCATTAACTCTTAGGTATTTAGGTCATCTAGTGACCATGATTTTGTCTTACAATTCTTTGCAAGGCTTTGGCATATGAGATTAATTAATCTCATTATCGTCATTGGTTGTGCTATCATGTAATTTCCCTAGTTTGATGTTTAATGGAGGAGATTTATGATATTTATTTTTTCTTGATTGTGAATTTGTATGCAGTCAAATATAAAGCTACTTTTATGTATGTTCATGGTTGTTTTTACCTCTGAATTCTTTAGGTTTTGGATTTGTCCTATGCATCACACAACTTTGGCTCTAGGTGTGGATCAATTATGATTAAGAGAAAATGGCACAATGAATAATAATAAATGAAGGCACTTAAAAGAGGGAATAGACATTCAAGAAGGTTCCCTCCATCAAAAGAGAGAGAGAAGGATTGAATGGAACCAACAACAAACCCTAAACTAGCATGAACCATAAGCACGTCATAATGAGAAGAGAATATGAACCCATGAAAAACATAAACACGAGATGTGGTCTTGTAGGCTAAAGAATCATGCCTATGAGGTAAATAATATAGAATACAAGTGCCTTAAATACAAGAGAGAGTTGGTGTGTGGATAACCAACTCAAAAAGATGGTAAATTGTACTTTAAATAAAGAAGTTAAGGGTTAAAAAATACCCATCTCAACATAGGGTTGGCCCTATGCACAACATCCTCTTTGAAGATGGATATGAGGCCAAGAAGAGAAAGCCTTAGATAGCACCTTCCCACCATCATGTTGAATGTGAGCCATCTAAGGATATAACCTTCCCAAAACACCATAGTAGCAAGGAGACATTGAAATGTGTTGCATATAGGATGTCTTATAAGGACAAATATCATAGTGTGAAGCACAAATATCCATAAACTCAATTTGATCCAATGAAATAAGTTGAGAATCATTGGTAGTTCTCATAAGTAGAGTAGAGTGGGACAAATATTGTAGATTTGTGATTGGAAATTGCATCAAAGGAGGTAAGAGGGGTCTTCCTTCACAAACAAATGAGCACATGCTTGTTAGATTCACTATGAATAATTACCAAAAGCCAATGATTATGCCTCATATCACCAACTACAATATCCAATGTAAGAGTATAAATCCATAGAATATGAATAATATATCCAAATAAGGGGGGGTCAATACCAAGAGTATCATCCTCTAAATTGATGCAACCTGATCTCCAAAGTACATCACCATATGTATATCAAAGAAGCAATCAAATGTTGTTTATTCTAGTTTTCTTCATCAATTGAACAATTTAGTAGTACCACTCTCCTAATAGGCGTGAAGTATGATAGGGATATGTCTTCCCGCCCTCCTCCATTGGATGAGTAAGCAAGTGAGAGTTTTTTCTAGCAAATAACTAGTTTGGTGGAAACATTCGTTCCTCTTATTAGGTCCACTTTTGTATTGAAACACAGTTACCAACTTAACGAGAACTCTCCATAGTTCTTATTTTTTTAAAGGTCGCATTTTTACCCCCAAATCTAAAAGTGGTGCTACCGGTAGCACCCTTTTTTTGGAGGTGGTTAAAATTGGGACTTGTTTGAAACCATGCCCTTGGAATTACGAATAAAATCCTAACATAACCATGAAATTGACCCTCAAATCTAAAAGTGATGCTACTAGTAGCACCACTTTTTTTTTCGAGTTAAAACTATGACCTAATTGAAATTGTGGCCTTGACCACTGGCACCACTTTTTTTTTTTAGTTAAAACTATGATGTAATTCAAACTGTGGCCTTGATCACTGGCACCACTTTCTTTTTTGAGTTAAATCTATGACCTTATTGACATTGTGGCCTTGACCACTGCCACCAATTTTTTAATTTAAAACTATGACCTAATTGAAATTGTAGCCTTGACCAATGCCACCACCACAAATAAAACACTGAAAATTGACTCCTAAATATAAAAGTATTATAACTTGATAATTTATTTATCAATTAATTTTATTTTTTTAAATGATTTACATTGAGAAAATAATTTAATTGGGAAAAAAATACCCCTATACAAATTTTTATACAAATTCTTTAATTTAATGAAAAAACAAATTTTCTTTTAAAATAAAGAAAATAAAAACAATTTATATTGAAAATAATGCAAATTACAATTTTTTATAAAAATATTTAAAAATGAACTTAAAAAAACAGTAAAATCGAAATTTTTGAGGAAAAAAATTAAAAATAACACTTAAAACATAAAATTTAAAGAAAAAAATTGAAAAAAAAGGACAATTTTTTTTTAATAAAAAAAATTAATAAAAAAATTAAAATTATATAAAAAAACTAAAAACTAAAATACAAATTGAAAAAAAAAAAAAAAAATTGAAAATTAACATTTAATTTAATTAAACCAAACTAGACTAAGAAAAATGGTTTTTAAAACTAAACAAAATTTTAAAAATTAAAAATTATTTTTTGATTTATTTGTGTGGCGGGATGTGTTTGAGCCACGTGGGGGAGCAGGTCGTCCCAAACACATCTTGCCAACCAAATAAAACAAAAAATAAATTTTTATTTTTAAATTTTGTTTAGTTTAAAAAATAATAATAATAATTTAGGATTAGTTTAGTTAAATTAAATGTTAATTTTTAAAATTTGATTAAATTTTTTAGTTTTAAAATTTATTTTAGTTTAGTTTAGGTTAGTTTAGTTCAGTTTTTTAATTTAGTTTAGTTTTGATATTTTTATTTTATTTTATATTTTTAATTGTATTTTAGTTTTTGTTTTTTTATATATATTTTTTATTTTAAATTTATTTTAGATTGTTTTTTAATTTTTTTTAAAAAGCAAATTTTCTTTTGAAGGCTTTTTCCAAATTTTTTCTTTAAATTTTATGTTTTAAGTGTTATTTTTAAATTTTTTTCCCTCAAAAAAATCGATTTAAATATTTATTTTATGTTCTTTTTTAAAAATTTTATTAAAAATTGCAATTTGCATTATTTTTCAAATGTAAATTGTTTTTTTTTTTCTTTATTTTTAAAATAAAATTTGTTTTTTCATTAAATTAAAGAATTTGTTTAGGGATATTTTTTCCCAATTAAATTATTTTTTTAATGTAAATTTTTTTTTTTTTTTTAATTAATTGATAAACAAATTATCCAGTTATAACACTTTTATATTTAGGAGTCAATATGCAGTTTTTTATTTGCACTGGTGCTGATGATCAAGGCCACAATTTCAATTAGGTCATAGTTTTAAGAAGAAAGAAAAAGTGGTGTCCGTGGTCAAGGTCACAATGTCAATTAAGTCATAGTTTTAACTAAGAGAAAAAAAAGTGGTGTCGGTGGTCAAGGCAACAGTTTCAATTACATCATAGTTTTAATTCAAAAAGAAAGTGGTGTCAGTGGCCAAGGTCATAGCTTTAACTCAAAAACAAAAGTGGTGTTATCGGTAGCATCATTTTTCGATTCGAGGGTCAATTTCATGGTTCTGTCAGGGTTATATTCACAATGTCAAGGGAATGGTTTCAAACAAGTCCCAATTTTAACCACCTAGAAAAAAGGGTGCTACCTGTTAGCACTCTGTAAATTTTGTTTGATTGATAAAAAAATGACAGAGGTAACTATTTCAACCAACTTAAGAGCTTGGTACTAGCTTGATCAGCTCAGAGAGGGCTCTCTTGTGTCACTTGATATTTCTTTAGCAATCAGTGGCTAGATTTAGTTTTTTTTTTTGGGGGGGGTATAAATTTGTTGGCAAGGAAGGGGAGGGACACTCAGGGCTATGGAGTCAAAATTTTGAAATTGAATGAAAACAATGAATAGCCAATAGAAATATCCATAGGATAAAGGCTAAATGAGGCAATGAATCTGAGTTGTAAATTGAAATTTGAAGAGTGTAAAAGGAAAGAGGAAAAACAAGTAACTGCATCAGAACATTAATGAAATGAATTATGAATTAGTTAGGAAGAAATGCACATAGTTTAAATTGCTTCAGCCGAGAGCATCACAAGATGAATTTTGGGCCTTTGACTATCCAATTTAAACAAAAGAAAATTTAAATGGAATTAAAGATCACAGAAAATACATACAATGTAAGGAGACAAAACTCATATCACCACCATTACAATCTTTTCATAGAGACTTCAAAAGCTTCTGCATATGTATTCAATTCAGTTCCAGAAAATTACAATAGAGTTCAGAACAACCAAAATTGTGCCCTTGCACTTCTACCCACCCTTAATACATTCAGAACCTCTAATACTTATACAATTCGAGTTCCTTTGGTGTGCAACCGATTACAATAGTTGAACTAAAACGTTTCAGCTTCTAAAACTGAGTACAATGATTACAAATGACAGTTTTCAGAAAAAACATTTCATGATCCAACTATCAATTCTTCTGATGCTTCAGCTCCTTCCTCTGTCACGTTCTCTTTGAAATGTCACTTATACTCTTTCAAATCTAATTCCATTTATCCATATTCTCATTAAATATTTGGGAATAATATTTGAATAAAAATAATTCCCAAATATTTTTCTATCCTGTAGAATTAAATTTCCATAATTTAATTCATGCTCGTGGTTTTTAAAACCATTTATTGCTATCTTCCATGGTTTTAAAAACCATGTCTTGTTTTCCCAATTTACCATTTCACTGTGAAAAACATTTACTGTCTTTTTTTTCAAATTTACCGTTTCACTGAGGAAACCATTTACTGGTTTGTTTCCCATGGTTTTGAAAACCATGTATTGGTTGCCATCTTTGGTAAAATACTTTTAATTTTCTTCTTTTACTTCTGTAAAACCTTTGGATAAAAAATTATCCAAGTCTTCCTTTCACGTGCATCTTCCCATTTAATTATTTTCCATGGAAATAAACATCAATTTCTTTAATTTGTAAAATTTGAATTTTACCTCTGTAAAACAATTTCATCATGAGGAAGAATTTCATTTATGGAAATTCTATAATTATTATTGAAACTCACTCCTAGAAAAATGTCGCACCTAAACCATATATTAAATGTTTTCATTTATTATATTGGGCTTGGGATGGAGTGGTTTACTCCACACCACTTTTACCACCGATATTCACCACGTAAGGACATGTCTCCCCGACCAAAATCCATCGGTTTACATATCGGCATGCCTTCACATAATTAACCTCCGCGCTAATTCTTCGCCCTATATGTATGTGTGCCCTCCATCCATCCATCCTTTGACTTTTCCACATTATAAATTGAGATTCATTCCCATGATTTGACGTGATGCCATAAATTGAATATTGGATCAAATATTAATATAAATATTTTAATATAAAAATATTTATAATAATAAACCCTTTTTTCTATTTTCTAAGGACTTTCGTCATATGAGGCTTATCACATGACTTTGTGGATAGGATACAGGTGCTTAAGCTTAATAAAAGGAATATTTGTAATTTTCAACGGGAATATAATAATCAGGGGTAAAATGAATGAAGTGATGGAACTGAGGGATTTATATAAGCATTAAGGATATATATAGGTTTGGAATATTTGCCAAATTTTTTACTCATGGAGGACATTACTATTTTGGATGATCAGTCGAATGAAGGATTTAGGTGATGGGATTTTGACGGAACAGGTGGAAAAGTTTTAAAATCTGAGTGGAAAGATAGCACAAGGACAAGATTCTTTGAAAAAATTAATGCAAATTAGCATGTGATAACATTGGCTCCAAATGGGGATGTTATCCTCCCAATGAGGTGTAAAATAACTCGTAGACTCAGTGCCTGATCCATTGGGTTGCTCCAAAAACATGTATGTGTACCTTGCTCTGACTTGTCACCAGTGTCTGTTGAAAACTAAATTCTGCACACTGCTCTCAAATGGATACTAAAGACTGAATACACCGCTAAAATATGAGTGTACATACTACTAAAAATCCAAACTGAAAAATGCTTGATCATCAAGCTTATTCACACCTACCTACCTAATTGCTGAAATGAACTGCCAATCAAGTGAAATAAAAAATGCCAATGCAACCATGCAATCATTTTATCCATTGTTTGTTTACTTTGCACAAGCTTGCTCCAAATCTTGCTTATTGATAATTCATTAAAAAATTCATCCATAAATCCAAATCTCAAAAAATTAAAAACATTTGGACTGTTTACTGCGTCCAAAAAAACTGCAAATAGATATTCTAAGACATGCACAAAACAACAATCATGTTTCACCCCTTCTACTGCATTCTTGTTTTCATGTGTTTTAACCTGTTGATTGCCACCAAGAGGCATAAAAATCTGCTGAGACTACTGGAAATAACAATATTCTGAATCAAAAGATAGTGTTGGCTAAAATGAAACCCCTAGTGGAAAACAATTCATATCTAACACCGACGTTGATTTACCATCATCTTTATTTCCAAGCTGGTAGTTGAGCACAGACTGCAAATCTGAACTAAAATAACCTTCCATGTAATCAACCACATGATTATTAAATGCATGAGAAGGTTTTTGGTATTCTTCATTGATAACGATTTGCTCATGTAAAACAATGTCATTGCAAATGCAATCAGACTTTCATGCTTCCTCTGTTATCTCATGATTTTCTTTCAACAATTCAAAGGAAGAAAAACATAATGGAAGATAGTTTTCATTTGCAAATCCACTTCTTTCTGAATATTCAACATCATGTCTGGAGGATTTATGATTTGAAACATTATAAACATTTTTCTTCAAAAATTTGAAAGAAGAAAAACACAATGGCAAGGTTCTTTCACCTGATTCAAAACCTTCTTCATTTTCTTCACTGTTGTCATATGCACAATTTTCAATTTCTTTGGATAGTTGAACACACTCATTTTCAGATTCATCTTTGACCAATGGCTGCAATTTTGAACTAACAAGACCTTCTACATAATAAGTAACAGTGTCATCAAACACATGAGAAGTTGCTGCAATTTCTTGTCAATTTGTTCAAGTGAATCAGTGTGATTTGGCATCAACACACATTCCTTTGCTTCAATGATGATCTTAGAATTTTCTTTCAACAATTTAAATGAAGAAAATCATAAAGGTAAAGAATTTACTTCAGTTGACTCAGTACTTTCGTTTTTGCAACTATGATATGTAAGATGATTTCTCTCATTACACTGTTGAAAATGAACATTTTATGATAGAGAACATGAAGTTGATTGTTCTAGGAATTCAACATCATAATCATCATCATATTCATCATATATAGGCAAATCAACAATATATGCAATGTCATTTAACAAGAACAAACTTGGAACATCAACCTGCTCCTCAACATACTGATTTCCAAACTGATCTTCTTGATTGTCTACAAATGAATATATAAAAAAATCAGCTCCATTCCCATCATGGGATGGATCGGAAGCTAAATTAGCACCTCCTTTTTCAATAAGTGGAATACAATCTTTTTCAAAATCATTATCATTGAAAACTTCAAGAGGACCTATGATATTATAAACTCTATGCTCAAGATTCCAATCAATTGTTTTTTGTTCATATTCACTTTCATATTCTTGAGCATCCAACCCCTCATTTCAAATATGTTCGCATGCTTGGATATTGTGTTGAATCTTTTGAGCATAATTAAACATTTTCTGTAAGGACTTAGGTCTTATTTCCATCAAGAGGAAAGACAAATATGGATGAAGAGTAGTTGCATAATGGAGCATGGCAGTAGCTTCACTGGGTTGAATTTCTTTGGGCAGATCATAATAATTACTGGAAAACCTTCTACTGAATGTGGAAATAGTCTCATTGCTTTGCCTTTTCAATGCATAGAATTCTGCAAGTTGTAGGTCAAGATATTTTGTCTTGCCCCAAAACTTTGAAAAAACACTCTTCAATTCTTCTCATGAGCTAATTGTCTCTAGTTGCAAATGTTTAAACCAGTATTTGGTGTCCCCTTTCAAGGATTGAGAGAAGGCCCTCATACAAACATCATCATGGTCAATCTCAAACAAATCTATAAAATGCTCAAACACTTGGATGTGTTTTTCAGCTGTGATGGATTCAAGTTCCCCATCAAACACAGATAGGTACTTATAGTGCTTTGGAGGAAAATCATGAAGGATGTGAGGTAATTTTAAGGGTCTATATCTATGCTGAGTCTTGGAGGGTTTTTGATCAAGTACAGGAGGTGAAATATCATCCTTGGTTTCATGAGGCTCATCAACTTGGTCATGGTTATCACGTGGCTCAGATGGGATATTTTGATAAAAAAAAGTGATAAACTGAGGAGATATATGTATAATTTAAGAGGAGGGTATACGATTTCAAGATTATCATGATAATCATTTGCATGCAATAGGTAAAGAAAAATTTGTTTAGCATGTTCAAGAAAGGACCAAAGGTACTTAATTACAAAAAAAACTATATCTTAGACAAAAACTCAACTTTAGGTACTTGTTTTCTCCCATGATGTCCTTTCATACCTCTACCAAGGGATCTCATCTTCCAATGGAGTCTCTGAATCACATTTGGATTTTGAGTGGAGTCGCCAATAAAATCTTCAGGCTACTGAGTCTTTGGATAGTGGAGTCACCATAATAACTTTGAATTCTAGATTCTTGAAAATGGAGTCGCCAAGTGAATAAATGTATGGCCTTTCCGTGTCTGAATACTTTTCACCATCAGTACTCAGCTCTAAACTTTGTCATTTCTCCTATGGAAGATTTCAAATTTGTTCCCCGGCAACGGCACCAGAATTTTAACACTCTGTAAATTTTGACTGGTTGATAGACAAACAACAGAGGTAACTATTTCAACCAACTTTAGAGCTGGGTACTAGCCTGCTTAGCTCGGAGAGGGCTCTCTCATGTCACTTGATATTTATTTACCAATCAGTGGCTAGATTTAGTTTGCTTTGGGTGTTTTTATAAATTTGTTGGGAAGGAAGGAGAGGGACACTCAGGGCTATGGAGTCAAAATTTTGAAATTGAATGAAAACAATGACTAGCCAATAGAACTCTCTAGAGGATAAAGGATAAATGAGTCAATGAATCTGAGTTGTAAATTGAAATTTGAAGATTGTAAGAGGAAAGGGGAAAAACAAGTAACTACATCAAAGCATTAATGAAATGAATTCTGAATTAGTTAGGAAGAAATGCACACAGCTTGAATTCCTTTCATCGAGAGCATCAAAACATGAATTATGGGCATTTGACTATTCAATTTAAACAGAAGAAAATGCAAATGGAATTAAAGATCACAGGAAATACATACAATGAAATGAGACAAAACTCATATCACCACCATTAGAATCTTTTCATAAAGACTTCAAAAGTTTTTGCATATGTATTCAATTCAATTCCAAAAAATTACAATAGAGTTCAGAGCAACCAAAATTGTTCCCTTGCACTTCTGCCCACCCTTAATACATTCAGAACCTCTAATACTTATACAATTCGAGTTCTTCGGTGTGCAACTGATTACAATAGTTGAACTGAAACTTTTCAACTTCTAAAACTAAGTACAATGATTACAAATGACAGTTTTCAGAAAAATGTTTCATGATCCAACTATCAATTCTTCTGACTCTTCAGATCCTTCCTCTGCCATGTTCATTTGAAATGTCACTTATACTCTTTCAAATCTAATTCCATTTATCTATATTTTCATTAAATATTTGGGAATAATATATTTGAATAAAAATAATTCCCAAATATTTTTCTATCCTGTAGAATTAAATTTCCATAATTTAATTCATGCCTGTGGTTTTTAAAACCATTTATTTCTTGCTTCCCATGGTTTTGAAAACCATGTCGTGTTTTCCCAATTCACCATTTCACCATGAAAAACATTTACTGTGTCTTGTTTTTTCCAATTTGTAGTTTCACTGTGAAAACCATTTACTAGTTTGTTTCCCATGGTTTTGAAAACCATGTCTTGGTTGCCATCTTTGGTAAAATACTTTTAATTTTCTTCTTTTACTTCTGTAAAACCTTTGGATAAAAAATTATCCAAGTCTTCCTTTCACGTGCATATTCCCATTTAATTCTTTTCCATGGAAATAAACATTAATCTCTTTAATTTGTAAAATTCAAATTTTACCTCTGTAAAACAATTTCACCGTGAAGAAGAATTTCATTTATGGAAATTCCATAATTATTATTGAAACTCACTCCTAGAAAAATGCCGCACCTAAACCATATATTAAATGTTTGCATTTATTATATCAGGCTTGGGATGGAGTGGTTTACTCCACACCACTTTTACCCCCGATATTCACCACGTAAGGACACGTCTCCCCGACCAAAAACCATCGGTTTACATATCGGTCTGCCTTCACATAATTAACCTCCATGCTAATTCTTCGCCTGATATGTATGTGCAGCCTCCATCCATCCTTTGACTTTTACACATTATAAATTGAGATTTGTTCCCATGATTTGACGTGATGCCATAAATTGAATATTGGATCAAATATTAATATAAATATTTTAATATAAAAATATTTATAATAATAAACCATTTTTGGATAGGATAAGGGTGCTTAATCTTAATAAAATGCATATGAGGATCATCACATGACTTTGTGGACAGGATAAGGGTGCTTAAGCTTAATAAAAGGAATATTTGTAATTTTCAACGGGAATATGAGAATAAGGGGTAAAAATGAATGAAGTGATGGAACTGAGAGATTTAGAGAAGCATTAAGGTTAGATATAGGTTTGGGATATTTGCCAAATGTTTTACTCATGGAGTACATGACTATTTTGGATGATCAGTCGAGTGAAGGATTTAGGTGATGGGATCTTGACAGAGATGGTGGAAAAGTTTTAAAATTTGAGTGGAAAGATAGCACAAGGACAAGATGCTTTGGAAAAATTAATGCAAATTAGCATGTGATAACACTACCCGTAGCACCACTTTTTTATTTGGGAATTTGTTGGAGGCAGGCCAAAGGCCAAAGAAGAAAATCAAGGCATTTTTGGGAAAGAAAGCATGCACAAGCAAAGCGACAGCTGGAAGGAAACACAACACGCACACATGCAAGGAAAGAAATAGTTGGAAGGAAGAACAACATGCACGCATGGGAGGAAGACCTAATGACGATAGGCTTAGGGTTTTGGTAAGGTATTGTAAATGGATGAAGAGCCTGAAATGTATAAATATAGATACGTAGGTATCATAGGGAGTTCAATATACAATCAGTTCGTTTCACTTCGGAGTATCATTATGCTATTGTAGTTATGCATGAGTTGATGTGATATGTCATGTTTTGTTGTAAGACCTATTTTGTATAAGTTATTGAGCTAGAGAGGATGAGGGAGGGTAGATATTGAGGGTTATATCGCGGGCTATGGATCCTGGTGCGATCTAGTCCGCCTCATATAGATCTCACCCGACTCAGAGAGTTGTAAGAGCGGGACGTTGTAGATACGAACCTAATATAATAAAAGAGCTGAGAGCCAAATAATTGTGGATGTATCCCCAGGAGGGGGTGAACCACGGTAAAACCTATGTTATGTGATGCATGCTTGCATTTCTGAATCATCTTCAGTGGTTATTATTATGTCGAATGAATGAGTTATTATAGTGCCTATTAACTGTTGTTGCGATATTGAGGGAATAAGTTATTGGATTTATTGCCTAGTTATGAATAACAGTATGTTGCATTTAAAAGTTATAATAATGGTTCAATGATTTTCTCTCTTATCTCACATTCAATCCTAGGTTGTAAACACCTAAGTCTTACAACCACCCATTAAATCTATCTCGGGTGAGACTGCACGGCACACTTTGTGTGCTGTGTTGCCTTCTGGTTTACCAGGAGGGCCGATAGTTTTAGAGGATTTGTTGAAAACTTAAAATACATGAACCCTGGGTCAATACAAACTTAGACAGTATAGAATAATAATTAATTTTAAACCAACAAATGGTTATGTTTCCGTTGGTAGGAACAGGACAATATTGAGTAAAGGAGATAAGGCGAAGATCTATTGGAAGTGGATCAAGAAAAGGTTAGGGAACAAATCAATGAGCCATTAGAAGGGAATGTCGAGACCGCAAAATCCCATAAAAGCAGAGATCGAAACTTGGCTAATAACTAAGGAGCTAGAGTTTGCATAGAAAGACAATAGAAACCCTAGACTAACACCTCATAAATATCTTGAGAAATACGTGTTTAATGATTTACACAAAGTCTTTTTATGTGATTTTCCACATCTATTACAGGAGTGGATACTTAGGTTGAAGGATAACCATGCAACGAACCGGATTCGATAGCTATATTGGACCCCGGTACATATTGAGAAGCTACAACTAGTGAACAACAAATTCACCCGCGCAGTATATTTTTGGTTGGACAACATCATGGCAAGATTTATAACAGAGTTTGCAGCCAACACAGTGAAATCATACAGCACAGCGGAGCAAGAGTTTCTACGCGGACCTAGAGGAAAGTACATTCAGTCGATGTATACTTCTATTAAGATATTGTTATATAACAAAGGTGTAATGACGATGGAATCAGAAGGCAAAACTTTCCTACGTGCATGGGGGAAGGGGGGAAGCACTGACAGAAAGAGGAGAAATGGAAGGTGGAAAGGATAAGGGAAAGAAGGAGGAACCTATGGACCCAATCATGATGGAAAAAGACCAGATCAAGCAAATCATGGTGACAGCTAGAAGGATGTGTAGCGGAGTACCCTACCAATACAAGGTGAATAGAAAGAAGAGATTCATAGCCATGAGGGAAGGCTTGGCGAGTGATGAGGAAGAGGTAGAGGATCTCTGGGCTATGGAGCAGATTGAGGAAATCCTGCGTGCAACATATGAGAGGAAGACGAGAGGTCCAAGAGAGGGGGGGAAAAGCATCCATCCTATCCATATTAATGTCAGTGTGGAACCCATTGTTGTAGGAAAATCTCCCTGCGAACAGGTAGATTGCCTCAAAGAGCTTGACCCTAACTCTAAGACAGAAAATGATTAACATGGACACTGACTTCCTTTCAAATCTATACAAACTAACACATTAGAAGGAAGGAGAACATAAGTACCTATTTATCGACGTTTGTCCCTACACGCTCCGAGTTGAGCTCCGATCCTTTGCTCCTCGCTGAGTCCTGTAGACAAAAAAGATACGACCACTTCCTACTCTATTGATATTAGCTTGAAAACAGATCTATCTATCAATGATAGGTTCATGTGAGGTCAAACACAAACTAGAAAGAAACAGGCCAAGCATGTCATATTGATGAGAATAATGACACCAGTACTTACAATTGTAGATGCGAATGCGACGGCTTCATCAAGTTCCCTTTGTCTAACCCTTGCTCGAAAGATCCACAACCTGGATGATAGAAGCTTCACTGATCACTTCTCCTTTGACTGACTGTGTGTTTCCTATGAGATCATAGGTTTCATGCTAGCAATTCTTTCCCAATCAGCTCTATTCCAGCACCACTTATGAGATCATAAGTTTGGTGTGATTCTCCTTTTGCCATCCCCCTTTCACCATTAGAAAGCTTTCTTATATGGCCTTGGAGAGGCTTTAACCACTTGAGATATCCTTGGGGAAGTTGAAGATTTTCCTCCTTCAGTTGAGGATCTACCCTAAGATCATGGCTGGACTAGGGATTCGAATCCAACTTCCTTCCAAGAATGAAAAGATGCTTCCCCCATTCATCTCAAAAGCTTAACCACTACCTAGAATAGGTAGCGCTCCCTCAAAAGGACCATCAGAGCGTTGTAGCGCTCCCTAGTAGGCTTTAGGGGGGCGCCAGCGCTCTCAAAATCCATAGCGCTCCCTCAAAAGGGCCAGGGGAGCTTTATAATGCTCCCAGACAATGTAAGGGGGAGCGTCGACGCTTCGAGATAGTGTAAGGGGGAGCACTCCCCTCCAAAAACTCAGTTTTTGAGGTGCTTTCAGATGGAAAAAGGTTTGCAAGCCTGCTGACTCATTTCTCCTCTTCCAAATCAAATGTTTGAGGTGTTTCAAGTGTCCTTCTCATGTCGTTATAGGCACGACATAGGCATCATGGCAACATGCTTTCTTTGACACTTTACGACACTTTTGAGCAACATGTGACACTTGCGACCTTGTGAGAAAAATGTGACAGTTGCGACCTTTGTAATGATGACACTTGTGACACTATCAAAGTGAGTAATTTTGATGTGTAACAGATTGCCCCCCAAAGTATGAAGTTAGAAGATAGGAACTGATAACTGAAATGATTTGTAGATGCTCAAGCAAGGGTATAGACTCGGAGAACCTGAGGGAAGCTACACACAAACATCCAACAAATATCATGACATATTTCAAAACCCAAGGCAGGCATACCTATGCTTGGGTGATCAAGACTTGCAAGATATGGCCGCCATAAAATACACTGCAGATCCATAATTGTATTGATAAAAAGGTATAGCCACCGAAGATACAATGTGGATCTCTACTCTGATGACTCAGACTGATCGTAGCCACAAAGAATACACAGTGGATCTACGAGATGACAAGACATAGCCACGACCAATACAAAGTGGATCTATGTAACAATATATGTGTCATTTGTCCAAGAGAAACTCCTTTGCAACCTGGGCAAAGTACATATCAAAGTGATCACTCAACCTAGGGTCTTCTTACCAATCCCAATATGGTATGAATCTAACCATGTGAATATATGTCTTGATGTCGAACATGGTAGAAACCACTTGATTACCAGTCAATGGTGTGAACCGTTAACAAGTGTGAGGTAAATCACCATTAATGTCAATGTTTCCCAAGGTACCCTAGTACATTCCAGCGAATGTGAATAGATGAGAAGAGGTCGAACATCCGTGGAATCATCTGATCAGAGGTCAATGATGTAAACCTACTGTCGGATGTGAGGAGGCCTGCCATTGAGGCATGCAGATCCCAAAGTACCAACTGGTTTCTAAGTCTTATCCCCGGATAATGTCTTGAAGTCGACAGGAATAGACTCATCGAGGGATGGCCTTGATGTATCCCCCATCAACGATGCGAAATGCATATAGAGATGTAATTGGTAGATCAAAAGAACATGGACTAACACGGGTTTTGAGGCAATATATTTGGGATGGCTGACTCTAGAGGCAGATACTTCCCTTAAACACTGAGGCACGATAGCGAAACATGACATGGACCAAAAATTGATGATGCAGTGGATGCTGTGACTTGCGTCGGGTGATCCAAAGGAGTGAAAGAAAATCAAAGGATTGGCTCAGTGCAGAGGTTCAATGGATTATAATGCGTGCATATGACAAAGTGTTGTGTTCAAGGGCGACTCTAAGAATTGCTTAATAATGTTCTCAAGAGACTACTTGGCTTGTTTCTTTCAATTTTTTCCCCCATCCAGATAGACGAGTACCTATTTTTGATTTAATGAGCTCGAGGAGGGTAACACATGCTCGATATAACTCACCTTCTATAAGTTCCTCTTCCTTTGTTTAATGAACTGGAAGAATTAAGGGTTCGATCCCATATGGGTCTGTCGATGTGTGTTTTAACGAGTCCAAAGACAAAAAACTCGAAGGTTTTTCAGGATTATAGAGTTTGGAAAAACACTTAAAAGAGAACTCTCTCAGTTCCTTTTTCGTACAGTAGTCTAACGAGACCGAAAAAGATCGAAAA